>JASSUY010035026.1:0-65495 GCA_032466535.1 Forpus xanthops | reverse complement strand
CCTGCCCATGGCAGGGGGGTTGGAACTAGATGATCTTAAGGTCCTTTCCAACCCTAACCATTCTATGATTCTATGATTCTATGAAACTACTACATTTATTTAATGTCTCATACAATGAAGCCAATTGGGCTATTCACGAATAAAATGTGTTTAACAGGTTCCTGTTAATATGCTCTAGTTACATAATGAAAACGTAGCAATCTGAAAGCTCAAGCATCCTTATTCCTCTACTGCCATCAAACTGTGCAGCAATTGAGTCTCTCAGGAAAGTACATTTGATCCTGAAGCTTTAAATTTTGATTTTCCCACCACGTCATAAAAATAGGTGTTAAGTTCTCTGCCATTTTCTTTTCCTTAAAACATGGAATGTTGTAGTATTTTTTTGCATTTTAATAGTTTAGAACCAATATAATTTTCAAGAGAATCAAATAGAAACCTGGATCTTATGATTCTGGCACAAATTGAATTTTCTGAAGAAAAGAGACAGTAAATTCATAGATTTTCATTCAGAAAACTAAGAAACTTGATGCAGCAAAGCCTTAGCTCACAGAGGTTCTTCTTTTTTTTTGTCTGTTTCACCAACCATAACCCACTTAACTAATAGGCAATTCAGAAATCTGCCAGAGTAGAATTTATAGCTATATTGTATTACTGTTAAAATACCAGTTAAGAAGAGCATATAGGTGGGTTTACTGATATACGCCTACGGTATTTCAGGAAACGGCAAGCCTAGAGTAACACGATACTTCTGATAATTGCCAAAGTTTTGTGATTTATATCAACCACGTTAGAATATGCACCATGTTACAATCAAAGCCAGACTTCAGTGTGCATTAACTGGTATTTTAGATGTTACACAGGAACAATGAGTTTTGCTGTCCAAAAGACTATCACGCAAATCTGTCCAACAAAAAAGGTTCCTCTAAGCCCCAACAATTACAAAAAAGAAAACCCTCTTTCAAGTCCTGTTCCATCTCCTGTTCCATCCGTTCTCGCAGAAAGAAAACAAATGCTCCCCTAGTGTCACACCTCAGCCCGTGATAGCTCAAATGAAGAAAATTCCAACTCCACTGAACACATCACATTATCTTACAATTAGTATTGCTCTCCTTCCACTCAAGGAGAAAAGAAAGCTAGATGTGGCTGATGGTGAACAAAGCATTAATTACCAAGGCAGAGACAGTGAACTTCAGTAGATTCTAGACGATGTGTTTGATTCTTAAGTACCAAACTGACTTTCTAGTTCTTGAGTTCATGCCTGAGTATATCATAATTACATTTTCCTACAATTTAAGATTCAATCAAGCAGCAGCATCTTACTACAGTGTTCTTCAACATATTAGCTAACTTCCTTCACTTCAAAGTCGTACTAGTATTAATGGCTAGCAATGATATATGCACAAAAAGAAATGAATTTATTTTGGTATAACTCCACGCAGAATTTGATACAATTCATGGCAGTAGCAACGGTTTCTAACCTGCATTTCTGTTAGAAAAATGACTCTCCATAAAAGTTAAATCCCTCTTCTTTATTTCAGTAAAGTTATATCTATCCACTTAAATACATTAAACATTCACATTCAGTCTATCCAAGTTTGCTTATGATTCTGTCTACATGCTAATTTGTGACAAATGCCACTATTGTGCATTATATATGAAATACGAAAATAACTAATCATACTTAAAACCCAATAGATTTGACCTGAATTTACTAATACAAGTGAAACATGCCTAAACTAAGTATTTGCATTATTGATTCAAGCAGTGGTCAAAACTATGCCACAAGGCAAAACCAACAACTTCGTAACTTGCTGCACTATTTACTGACCAAAAGATAACACATATCTCAGAAAAAAATACTACAGAAGTCAAAAGCATATTTAAAAGTAAAATACATATATACATGATAGGCTGGTTTCTCTAAACCACAATGCTGATAACCACAGTATTTTGGATGTCATACCACTGATACTATAAACAGTACATATATTGCATCTTAAAGGTATACCTGTCACACAACTGAAGTTTTCTAGAAGCAATAAATGAAATGTCACCCTTCCACTGTATATAGGTCATACATTCTAACAATGTTGAGATTTTCTTGGTGACATCAACAGCTATCAAAAACAGCTGCAGGATGTCCCTAATTGTTTACGCATTTTAACAAGAGCCAAAGAAATAAGAAAAGGACTATCCATTGGGCCAGGCAATCCTCTTGTTCTATTAAAATTTATAACCATTCATTGTAACTGTCTCATTTTTTTTTTCTTTTTAAACAAATGTGCAAAAATAAGACATTTCTCCGTGGGAAGGAAGACACATACTTCAAGCACAAGCTGTCTATAACAATATGCTGCAACTACGTATGAATATTTTCTCTTTCCAAATGACTGCTGAAAAGATACAGTAGTACATGACAAATTAGAAAGGTACTATTTCCTATTTATAGAACACCAGCATAATGACAATACTAAGAATGCATTTATTTCCAGCTATGTGTATATGAGGAAGAGACTAGCAACTTTTAAGGTAATAAATAAAATAAAATAAAATAATAATAATATAAGAGAGCAAGAACTGCAGAAGTAGAAATTATGAAGATGGAAAGAGTATGAAGAGGACTTATGAAGAGTAAAAATATGAGAAATAACATACACAGCTTGGCTAATTAATTGACAAGTAGACTCATTATTACTTCATAGAAGTGTTTCAAGAATGCAAACATAAGTGAACTGCAAGAGGACTTTACTAACAGTAATGGGTCAAAGTAAAGCAGAAAAAAGTTTAACTGTGTCATGATTTAAGCCCAGTTGGTAATCCAGAAACCACACAGCCATTTCCTCACTCCTCCCCACTTTGTCCCACTCCCAGAGGGATGGAGAGGAGAATTCAAAGAATGTAATTCCCATGGACTGAGATAAGAACAGTCCAGTAACTGTGGTATAACACAAACCACTGCTGATACCACCAATAATAATAACGATAAGGGAAACAACAAGGGAAGAGAATACAACCACTCACCACCCACCGACCGATACCCAGCCTGACCTGAGCAGTGATCTAGCCCTTTCGGGTAACTACCCTCAGTTTATATACTGGGCATGAAGTGCTGTGGTATGGAATACCTATTTGGTTAGTTTGGGTCAGGTGTCCTGTCTTTGCTTCCTCCCAGCTTCCCCTCCTTCCTGGAAGAGCATGAGACTCAGAAAGTTCTTGGTCAGACTAAACATTACTGAGCAGCAACTAAAAACATCAGTGTTATCAGCACTGATCCCAGGCTGAAAGTCAAAACCACAGCACTGCACCAGCAACCAAGAAGGAGAAAAATGACTGCTACTGCTGAACCCAGGACAAACTGTAACACCTTATATTTTTCATTTGAAAGCAACCCCAGACCCTTTAAACTCTATGCATCTTGCTGATGACTTTCCATAAAGAACATCAAACACCATAATTAAGCATGCTCTGTTTTCTTTCAAAACACTACCTTATAGTACTACAAGTAGAATGTTATGATCTAGGTTATGTATTTTAATTAAAAAGTTCGAAAGCTCGGGGGGGGGGGTTTTAATTAACAATTTAATTTAATGTTGGTCAGGTAGGATTCCCCCTTCATGAAGCCATACTGGCTGTCATCAAGCACCTTGCTGTTTTTCACGTGCCTCAGCATGCTCTCCAGGACAATCTGCTCCAGGATTTTGCAAGACACAGAGGTGAGGCTGACTGGTCTGTAGTTCCCCAGCTCATCCATTTTCCCCTTCTTGAAAATGGGCGTTATATTTCCCTTTTTCCAGGCATCGAGAACTTCAACTGACTGCCATGATTTTTCAAATATGATGGACAGTAGCTTAGCAACTCCATTTGCCAGCTCCTTCAGGACCCGTGGATGGATTTCTTCAGGTCCCATGGATGATTTCCATCAGGTCCCACAGATGGATTTCATTCAGGTATCATGGACTTGTGCATGTTCTGGTTCTTAAGATGGTCTTGAACCAGATCCTCTCCTACAGTGGGCCCAGGGTCTTCATTCTCACACTCCGAGTCTGCCTTCCAAGACTTCGGTGGTTTCATCAGAACACTTTCTGGTGAAGACTGCGGCAAAGAAGTCATCAAGAACCTCAGCTTTCTGCAAATCCAGGATACCCAGTTCTCCCGATGGCTTCTGAAGAGGGCCCACATTATCCCTAGTCTGTCTTTTATTTGCAACGTACTTATAGAATCCCTTCCTGATATCCTTAACCAAGTTTAATTCTAAGTGTGCCTTAGCTTTCCTAACCTGCTCCCTAGCTTCCCACACAACATCCCTGTATTCTTCCCAGGCCACCTGTCCTCACTTCTACCTTTTATAAGCCCCTTTTTTCCCCTCTAGGTTTCCTCAGCAGCTCCTTATCCAGCCAAGGAGTTCTCTTGGCCCTCCTGCACTTCCTTCTAGTAGGGATGTATTGCTCTTGATCTTGCAGCAGGTGATCCTTGAATATCAACCAAAAGTCTTGGGTCCCCCTGCCCTCTAGGGCTATATCCCATGGAATCTTATTGAGCAGATTCCTGAAAAGGCAACGTCTTCTCTCTTGATGTCTGGGACAGTAAGCTTGCTGCACGCCCTTCTCACTGTCCTGAGGATCTCAAATTCAACCATCTCATGATCACTGCAATCAAGGCTACCCTGGAGCATCACATTTCCAACCAGTCCTTCCCTGTTGGCGAGGACGAGGTCAAGTACAGCACCTCTCCTCGTCGCCTCCTCTATTAGTTGCAGAAGGAAGTTGTGTTCCACACAATCAAGGAACTTCCTGGATTGCTTGTGCTGGGCCATACCAATCCTCTAACAGATATCAGAGTGGTTGAAGTCTCCCATGAGAACAAGGGCTTGTGAGCATGAGGCTATCCTATCTATCTGTAGAGCACTACATCCACTGAGCCCTCTTGGTGAGGTGGGCTGTAACAGATCCCCAAAATTATGTCTGCCATCTCTGTTCTCCCTTTAACCCTGACCCACAAACTGTCAACTGCTCACCTGTCCCCAGACAAAGTTCCATACTCTCCAGCCTACCCCTAACATAAACAGCAATTCCCCCTCCCCGCCTACTGGGCCTGTCTTTCCTAAAAAGCCTGTAACCTTCCATTCCAACACACCAGTCATAGGAGCAATCTCACCATGTCTCTGTGATACCTATGATATCATACCCCCGTAGCCATGCACACATTTCCAATTCCTCTTGTTTGTTCCCCATGTTACGGGCATTTGAAACCTGAAAGGTACTGATAATCATGTCTAGCTTGCTTGATGTTATGGTTTAAGGCCCTCAAACTCACGCATTCTCTCACTCACTCCTCCCTATTTCTTCCCCAGTCCCTGGAGATGGGGAGGAAAATCAAAAGAATGCAACTCCCATAGGTTGAGATAAGAACAGTTTAGTAACTAGGGTATAACACAAATCACTACTGCTACCACCAGTAATAATAATGACAAGGCAAATACAAGGAAAGAATACAAGAGCTCACCAACTAATTTCCACTCAGCCCAACGAGGCAGTGCACCCCCCATCACCTGATACCAAACCCCAGGCACACAGTGCACCCATATCATCTCATACCAAGTCTGACCACTCAATGCACACCCCCCCACACACACACCCTTCCCGGTCTCTGCTCTCCGTCTCTACCTCCTGGACATGATGTGCTGTGGTATGGAATACCTCTTTGGTCACTTTGGGTCAGGTGCCCTGTCTCTGCTTCCTCCTGGCTTCCCCTCCTCCATGGCAGAGCATGAAACTCAGAAAGTCCTTGGCCAACCTAAACATTCTAAGCCATAACTATAAGCACTGGTGTTATCAGTGCTGTTCCCAAGCCAAAAACCAAAAAAACACAGTGCTGCACCAGCTACTATGAAAAAGAAAAAAATGACTGCTGCTGCTGAACCCATGACACTTGAGAAAATCAAATGCATTAACTCAGCTGTATAGTTTTATGCAAGAACAGCAATTCATTTATGGCAATGGTTGTAAACATTTTCAGTTACCATTCAAGAGAAAGGCAATGTCTAGCAGCTCACTGGATTCACATCCTCTGGGAACTTATGAAAAGACAGATAAAGTTTCTAGACACTAAGTGTTCAGTAAACCTAATCTTTGCTCTTTCTTAATACAGAGGAGAAAAGAAGAATCACTGAACTCTAGAGCAGTTTACTTCACATATTTTCAAGTAATCAGGATTAGAAAATTACATGTAAGTGCTTGAAAGATGTTACAGATGAAAGTTATTTCAAATCATAAGTCAGTCATATTTTGTAGGTGAGAAGTAGTAACTGCATATTTTGACTTCAGAAATGCTTTTCACACAATCACACTTCACATTTTCATAATTGAGACAAAGAAATATGGTATAGGTATTGGAAACCATAGAACATAGCTCTACGATGTCATACATTTTTACACTTTCAGCAAGAATGAGCACTTGCACAAATGCAAGGTACTGAACAACTGGTCATGTGCCCTTTCTGTCAAAGAGAAACCGAAATCTCAGAATTACAATGAATTACAAACTGACAATACCTCAACTGTATCAGATTAGACAGATATCAGAATGGGGTATATCAATAATATTTTCTATGGAAAACAATCTAAGTTTTCCCTTCTATTAATTAGACATACGACCTACAGTACGGTCTATGCAACTCAACTTTGAGCATGCCATAAAATGTGCAGATTTGTTAAAGCACAAGTCCGGAAAACACCATCTAAACCGGTAAACTCCAGGAAGTTATTTACGATTATAATGGTATAAGACCAAGAGGACCCAGAGCAATGACATTTCAATATTTAAGAGGTGGATACAAAGATGAAGGAAATAAAATAGTCCCTATACCTCACACATGTGATGCATATAAAAGTGGGCTTAAACTGCAGAGGTAGAAATTTTGGTATGCAAAATTGTGAAATCACAGAATCATTCAGATTTGTATGTTCTCCTGGAAATCACCTGGTTCAACTTCTTCAGAACGGGGTTCACTTTGAGTTACACCTTTAAAGTTATACATTAGGAATGAAAGCCTGTTTCATGGTACAACTGTAAGAATAGACTGCTTCCAACTACTGGTATCTCTGCTGGTTGAAACCAAGAACAGATTGCATGGGAAGAATCTAAGAACTTTTGATCTGTCTGGAAAAAGGAACAAACCCCTTGAGGCCCTATTCTCTAGTCCATGATGTCAGCTCTTTGGCCCCTCATATCTAGCACACACATGAAAAAACTTTTGCCTCATAATATTTAGATTCTGCAAAGCATCTTTTTGAAATGTTTAGGAGAACTTAGGGAGATTCATACATCACTAACACCAGTCATGAAAGCCAAACTGTATTGTTTATCAAACACCAACTTATATCATTTAGTTGGTTTTGTGCAAAACCCAGATTAATAAGTGTTATGTATTATATTCATAGTTTAAATCATAATGCCATTATTTAGAGAAGGTGAATATTGCTGCAACTATGATTATAAATGAGGATTAATCAAGTAGCCAGTGGAGTAAACAACTGCATTATTATCAGTGTTATCATAGGATATTAAATCAAAAAAAAAAATTCTATATAAGCAGCACTTTCCCTTATGTTTTGTAGGAAAGTAGAATGGGTGGAAACCAAAAAAATGGCAGACACCTCAAGGAACATTTTTTTCCAGACACATTTCAATACAAGCTCTGAGAACAGAAGAATGAAATTTAAAACAGGAAAATAAGGTGGAAGCATGAAAACTGAAGGACTTGAGTTTTTCACCTTACTGAAATCCTTCATTTGAGAAGTAAAGAAACTATATGCTTTGTGCACAGCAATGCTCAGCTCTAGAGTGCTTAAGTGTCAAGTAAAATCTATTATTACTTTACTTTTGTCAATCCCATACTAGACTCCCACGCTGAAGGTAAGGTTAGGATAACATGTGTGTTCTTCTGAAAGCTTCAGGAGTACAGATCCAGTCCCAGCTGCATTACAGTAATGTCATTAAAGCCTCTATTATTCACTTCAGTAAGAGATGACTTCACACAAGGTAGAGTTACAGTACCTTCCTAAATATTCAAGACTACATAGGTGTGCAAATTATTGCTAAACATAAACAAGACCCCAATTCTACAACTTCTCATGGTAATACTTGTAAAAACCACGTAATATTATGTATTTGCACAAGGACACACAAAACAAGTCCTTGGATTTTGTTTTACAATCACAGGCCCTTCAGAAGAAAATTCAAAAAAATACAGGTTTTCTAAATAAATTTGGAGAATAACAGCAATTTTTCTGCTATTAAAATAGCAGCCACGCAGTCACCTTTATTTCCTCTTTTCCTCTTAGATTTTCTCTAACACCAATCAATAAGAAAAGTGGCTGATATACTCCTGTGTGTTTTCCACTACAATTGTGAATGGTTTTTGGACCTCAGCCCTATGCTGGAGGAATTGGCATATTTGAGAGAAAAAGAAACACAGTTCCCATAGCATTAAGTCTTCAGAACTACCTGGCCTCAAGACTTAATTCTTAAAATTTCTATGGTAGGTATTTCTTGCTTCTATTTTGCCCCACATAATTTCTTTCCTGCTCTTGCAAAACGCAGAGGTTTTTACAGACATAAAGTTAACTTTTACTTCCAAAAGTTTGACAGCCATTGTAGGAATGTTCATTAATACCACATATATTAGGGAAACAGATTAATATAATGCAATAAAGGGCATGAAATTAATTTTTCATAGAATATAAATGAAAAGCATACATAAACTTTGATCTTCTGCCGTGAAGGATTCTGCAGGAATTGATTTGATTTAATTTGTTATCATAAACAATGTGTTTACATGTCACGCTTATTTCAGGCAGGAAGCTTCCAATAAATCCTTTAAAACATATCTGTAACTATTCATAGTAATCCTATAGATACAAGATTACTTATATCAACTCTAATTGTTCATTGATAACACATCTCATTATTTGCCCCAAGGCAGCATTACAAATTCTAAGTTGTTTTTTTTTTTTTTTGCAGTTGTAATTACCATATGTTTTCATTAATCTGATTCTGTTAGCTCACTCTTTGCTTAGTGATCTTAGTGTCAATCAATTTTTCTTCCAGCTCATGTATCAAAGCAATTAGAATGGATTTGGGAAACTAGAAATGTTATTTTTTTTAGTTATGAGGAATTGTTCCAGCAATCTGAGTCACAAAAGCTGCTTTTTAAATATAAGTGACAACACAACACCTGTGCTCCCAAGGGACTTTAATCTATTCATTTATACAAGACCCAGTATTTCTCTGTCCGTTGTTCAAAAGAAAACACCTCTAAGCGCATAATTAACTGTTAAAAATATTGGTAAAAAATAGTATTTTCTTTTACATTTTGAACATGTCCAAAAAGGTAAAGGAGAAGCTGCTCTAGAGGAGCCACACACTTGATGGAGTTTCTTAGCAACAACTTTTTGGGAGAAGTTTGCAAAGAACTGCAAATAGGATTCAGGCAGTTCTCTGTAATTCAGTAATTCAGTTCCTTGCCCCTGATTAAAACGACCCTGAAGCTCTTGTTGATGCATAGTGTATTTAATCCAAAGAGTCTATGCACCAAAGATATTATAGTTAATAAACACATGCTAAATTACTACTGTAATTTCAACTGTGTGAAACAATCTCAGCAAAAATATGAACAAGTTTTGCACTCTTTATTTGAAGCAATTTTTAACATTGACTGGCATAAAAAAAAAAAAAAGGGTGAGGAAGCCTGTAACAGACACAAGAGTGGAGAGTAGTTGTAGTTGTCATAGGACAACTACATAGTAAATTGACCATTTATTTTTAACTTCATGACTATACAAAATTTTTCTTAAAATATGTTCTAGCAGCATTATAAAAAAAAAGAAATAGAAGATTATTAATCCCAATGCAGACAACACGAAGCCATAATTTTTTACATGACCTTTGCTTACACTATTTAGTTGAGAAAAAATAAAGCAATTTTAGTAATTGGCTTTTATTACAATAAATCACCTGCAGTGCCAACAGTATACAAAATATGAAGTACACCATCTGGCCATAAAGTAGATCCTCCATGTTACCAACTTAACCAATTTCAGTACAAATAATCTACAGCATGAGCATGGCTGATATCAAAGCAGGTTCATTAAAAAAAAAAATAAAAAAAAAAACTCTGCTGAGTGTATTTGTTGTAACTTCACAATGACAAACTCACAGTACTTGCAAAGCACTGCTTATATAAAGCAGAATAATATGGATCACAAAAAAGGTTGGAAGGAATCGGAGATCATCTACTACCCAAACCCTATCATGGGCAGGGACACCTTCTACTAGACCAGGCTGCTCTAAGCCCAGCTCGGCCTTGAACACTTCCAGGAATGGGACATCCATAGCTTCTTGGGGCAATCTGTTGCAATATATCACTACTTGATCAATACAAATGAATACTAAAAATAAAAATGAATATTGAAATAGCTTCACTATTTTTTTCACTAAATTTAACTTAAGAAATATATATATTAATTGGAATTCCTCACCTTGATAGTATTAATTAGACATTATATGGCATGACCTCTTTGTTCTTCAGTGGAAGGATATTAGTGAGGTGTTTGAGGGAAGACATGACTTGGATTGCAAACATTCCTAGGAAATAATCTTAGTTCATAGCATCTTTCTGAATCATGAGCCAAGCCATTAGGCGCTCCTACTTCTCCAGTAACTGAGAAAGATGCACTTGTCAAATCTACACGGCCTCGGGGTAATTTAGAAGCCTCTGGACCATCTAAAGTGCCGGTCTAGTCTAGTAAATCCCTTGAATAACATCAGCAAAACAAGCAACTGATCTAATACACCTCCAAACCTTATTTGGGAGAGCCTCGTGGTGCAGCTGTTTATTTAGGCAGGTTGCAAATAAACCTCAGAGCATCTCACCATGTCATCCAGTCATCCAACTATCTATGTATTTTGGTGGCTGCTAAATACTTCAGTATTTTCTATCCAAGTGAATACAAATAATGGAAATTGAGTTCCTTCTCATTAACTTAAGATACTGCTTGTTGCTTTTATTAATGCACATTAGTATACTTTCGCACTTGGATCATCTCTAACTGGAACATACCATAATTTACTTGAAAGTACACAAGTTCCATTTCCAAAGGCTAAGTATTCGGTGGGTTACAATTCTCCAAACACACCAGAGATAGCTTTCAATTTGTGTGACAGGGTGACAGCCTTTCAGCTGGCTTCTCATCCCTGTCAAGACTTCTGCCTTGGCCATGGCTTTCACTTTGCTCAGTCCCATAGGTAGGGGACCAAAATGCTATGAAGATCATAAAGCAATGGTCATTGGCCTTTTAGAATCAATTTAATTTCAAAAGTCATAGCATTATAGAACTCTTAGAGTTAGAAAGCACCTTAAGATCATCTAGCTCTAAGCTGCAGGCCATGGCCAGGGACACCTTACCATAGATCATGTCACTCAAGGCCCTGTCCAACCTGGCTTTGGACATTTCCAGGGATGAAACATTCATCACTTCTTTGGGCAACCCATTCCAGTGCCTCACTGCCCTCACAGTAAAAATCTTCTTCCTTATTTCTAACATGAACTTCCCCTGTTTAAGTTTGAACCCGTTAACCCTTGTACTATAGCTACAGTCCCTGATGAATAGTCCCTCTCTGGCATGCTTGTAGGCCCCGTGTAATTACTGGAAAGCTGCTATGAGGTCTCCATACAGCCTCCTCTTCTCCAGGCTGAATAGCCCAAGTTTTCTCAGCCTGTATTGATATAGAAGGTGTTCCAGCCCCCTTATCCTCATTACACTCCTCTGGACTTGCTCCAAAAGTCCCATGTCCTTCTTATGTTGATGACACCAGAACTACATTATCTAAATTATCTAAGTTGGGTGGCAAAATTTATAAAATTTCATTTTACAATGAAATGTGGAAATTTTTTGAGTTTTTCTAATTTATTGTGGAAGGCAAACTACAACTTTTGATTAGGTCATAGGTTACTTCATGTTTTGGGGACAGCAGCATCTTTCCTAAGCTGTATGAGTTTATCCAAATAAAATAGTGAAAAAAGTGATTGACGATACAGCCCTAAGGGGATGAAGACTCCTCTCCGATGGTACTGGTCTTATTCTTCAAAAGCTTGAATTCGACAAGCCAGTTCTCACACTTGTCTCTCATGTTTGATACAGGGATTAACACCACTCTCACCAAACTTATTTATATGATTAAAAATTTAACTGCAACATAGTAAATATTAAAAAATCAGCCTTTTAATACTATTATTTAAAAATCAAAATGCATCTTAAACTGTCTGAAATACAATTTCCATGCTATAGAGTGAGCATTTATTACCTATTTATATTTCTACATTAGCGAACATCCTTCTCTACATTCCTGACTTCAACAGACGCCATAAGTACATTTATAATTACAGCTTCCCTTCATGCAAATGAGAGTTATGCCTCAGTGTTTATCAATGGAAATGCTAGAGAATTCTAAGTGGAGCATGACATGCTCAAGACCATTAAAAAACCTCTCTATCAACAGATGACATGCAGTAACGCATTTAACAGAGTCAAATCTTTGTCTTTGGAGATTTTGTGCATTAGCTTAAGAAGTGATTGATAATGCCAGAATTAGTGATGGATTTGTCTGTGGTTTGTTGTTGCCTGTTTAGCTGAGATGTATTACTGGAAATAATCTCCATGTGAAATAGACATACCAATACAAAAGCAAGCTTAACTGGAAACTCAAACAAGCAAGCCATTTACCAAATCAAAGAAGATCATACTTTTTTCTGATTTAAAAAAAAAAAAAAAATAACCACCAAAAACCAACAATCCCACCAAGTTGCCTTTTCTAGAGATATATATGTTTCTGTGTCAGACTACACAGGTTATGTCTGTTAACCTAAACAGGCATTCATCTTCAAACATTAGCACAGAAAAGACATATTGACAGTCACCGCCCTTAAATCAATGGTTTAAGACAGGGTGAAGCATGTAAAAAGCCTTAGGAAAAAAAAAAAAAAAATCACATAGGGCTGTCTCATGGGTTTAGATAGCTTATGCCTTCTTGCATTTGACTGCTCCTGAAAGGTTCAATCCAATAAACTCTTTAAACTATGCCTATAAAATAATTCACACCAAGTGTTCAAGTCTAAAGCTACAGTACAACCCTTGGTGGGACAGCTTGACAAAGGTTGAAATTCTGTTTGAGTGCTCTCTCTCAACTCACCAGCTCTTATGCAACTTTAATCTACAAAACATGGATGAAAGTGTAAGTGGCTCAGCAAGCAGCAACATACTATCAAAGTCCTCAGAGATTTACTTGCTAAAACCCCAGTCAGTAGTGTTATGGCTTACATATGTTTTTCTACAGTAGCTGCACTACAGTTGCTAGACAATGAACTTTTAAAATATAACAATGACTTCATAAAGACCTTTGCTTCTTTTAATCTCTTCTGCCATAGTTCTTCTAACAGCCTAATTGCTCCTTCAATCACTCTTTGGAGGCTTCTCTGTGCACCTCCTCAGGGTTGTACCCCCAGTTGTTTTCATGTTTGCCTTTGGATAATCTCACACACAAATGACATTTTGTTTGAACAAGATTTCAAATTCCACTTGAAATCTCTTCTTCCTGTAAATTTACAAAGGCATGTAGGTTAAGTTTAACATAACTGCACCAACTTTAGTAGAACTCTTTCAGGTAGCAACTCAGTGCAGAAATTGGCCATACACTTAATCTCAAATTTCACAGTGTTTCATAATTTTACATGAAACTTTAGTTGTTCCATCATTAATGCCGTCATGAATAATTCAGAGGTATGTCTAAATATGCGACAGTCACATCTACGAAGATATTCAAATATGTCCTGGCACAGTTGCTGTCTTAAGACCTTTTGGTCTTTATAACAGCGGATTCTTGATGCATGTTTAGGTCTCCTGGTGTTATGATTAGCAAAAACATTGAGCATAAACCAGAATAACTAGAATTGGTTCTGTATTTGTCCCAATTCTACATTTAAATTCTTTTTCAGCATCATAACTCATTACTGTAATTTCATAGTCTATAAACATTGCACATTGTCACAGTGTGGCTCCAAATTTTTAAGACATACATAGAATGATAAATATTTCCCTTTCTTTAACAACAGCCTCAGCTATATCAGTGATTATGTGGCTTCCTAGGTGGGGTGGAAGAGAAAGCTTCTGTGGTTTTGTTGTTTTTATTTTCCCCCCAGATACTGTATAAGAGATAGCAGGGAAGTTAAAAAAAAAAAAATATCTCTTAACGAATATACATGCACATAGCATTAAATGAAAGGAAGAACAGCTTCTCTGTGGAGAAAACAAAGCTAACCTGGGTCTCAACTGAGTAGATCACCTATAACAAAATAGCAAAAAAACACGTACTTTAAATAATTGGTTTGGCATCTGTTATTACTGAAAGACCCAATTTCAAAGCTAAACGAAAAAAATGATTTCTAAAAATTCAATCTTCAGGACAGTCAAATTCTTGTACTATATGAATTACTATCTTTTACTTGTAAAGTAGTACAGCAAACATATATGAGAAACTAAACCTTGAAAGGTATATAATAGACTTACTCTGTATATCTTTCAATAAAGAGATACTCAGAATAACATGTCATTCAATGTTTACCATCATCATATAGAAACACATTCACAGACTAGCAGTATCTTTTTCTGATGCTATGCTTTTAGAGTTGCTTTCAATTGTTCCTCCCATTAAAATTTGAGTTAAAAATACTAATTTAAGCAATCTGAGCCATGGAATGACTTCAGCTAAACTAATTAGCATAGCTTCCTCAGATGTCACCCGTAATAATTTTTTAGATTGTGGCAGTGTTTAATGGCAGAACTAGAACTGATGAAGCCTTAAGCTGTTTTGGAGCTACACTTCATAAACCTGCGAATTCAGCAAATTTTGCCATTGCCACCTACAGCAAGCACTGTGTATAATGTTAAGTAACTACTGTAAACTTCATAAAAGCCATCAAGGAATTTGTGCACTCAGTCACAGGAAAGATTAGAAATAACATCACTGGCGTCCAGGCAGCACCTTTCCTCAGCTGCAGGCTCCTCCAGGCTGGCAGTAGTGGAGGGGTTATCTCCTTGAGGTGGTGATGTGTGTAGGTTGAGAATGTGCATGGCAGCATGCCCAGCCAGGGCAACTGTCCAGAGAGCACAGCTTTGTGTCATTGGTCACAGCACATACCATGGGAATCTTCAAATATTGGTAGAGTCAAAGGTCCAGAGCTCCATGACCTGTGGAAAAGCTTGTTTAACATCAACTTAAGATGCTGCCTGGGTTTACACTCCTTATGACATGACTTGGTCACACCCAGCCCATGTAGGATATATGGAGGTAGGTTGTCAAAACATCAGTGATTACTTTCAGAAAATTAGTTACTACCAATCTCATCCAGTCTTGGCACCAGCAAACACAGGGTCATTTAGGCCTACTACAGACAAGTGGATTTACATAAAAATGAATCGTAAAGAATTGTTACATTTCTGTTTTTAAGATAGATACATCTTTCTGAATGGTGCTAGAAAAACAATTTGAGTTGCCATATGAAGAGTAGTATGCTCATGAAACATAAAACATGAGTTAAAATTTGGATATAACTTATTAATATCAATATTATGATGTAAATCATAAAAGACTATCATACTTCTAATCCATGTGGTTTTGAGGACACTAGATTAGAAACAAATGCCTGATACTACTTCTTAAGATCAGAATTTTTCCTCTGACAAGCCACTCATACACTTATCTTTAGCTGTCCATAGGCACACGTTTATTAATGGGATCTACCGGCTACAAACCCTATGCAATATTTATATCTTTTAAAAATTACAGTCACATAGCTTCTCTGTTACAATACTTCACATGCAACTTCTTCAAATATTAACTCTGCAATACTACCAAGAAAACACAGCCTGGCTTCTTTAATGCTCATAAGATCATTCCAAGTGAGAATATCCTTTACAACCAAGTCAAATACACATAAGTGATCACCAAGAGACATGGTGCATTGTTATTTCAATCCTTCCACATATGAAAGGACACAAATTCCTGCTAAATACATTAACCCACTCTTGTATATACACAGTCCAAACAACATTACAGAAATCAACAATTTATCCAGGACCCCCCAAGCCCTAATCCTGCTTCTATACCACTCTAGACATCAGCGCTGCAAAGCACTAATGCCTGTAGCTTCCAGGACAAGCAGCATAAAAAGCAACCTCCCTTTTAATGATTTTTAACTGCAAGTTTAATAAATACTGTAACACACTGGAGCAAACTGCTGTTAACAGAGCTATGACTCTTTTAATCAGATTCCTTGGTGATAGTTTTTGGGATTCACTGTGAAAGAGAAAGCTTTTTTAGCAATATTTATATTTATATTTTTAATTATAAAACTTTCAGTGAAGTACAAAACCAAAAAATTGTAACATCCTTGCATTAAGTTGGATGGCTTCAGCTGTCGTGCAAAATCAGATTTTTACAACATTTCCATCCCAGCAGCAGCTAGAGACACTAATAACTGGATTTCTGAGATAAGTACTAAACAGGGTCACCATGCATCATTTATCAACACACATTTTGCTCTTAACATGGAGCTGAAAATCCCTACAGAATTCCAGAGCATTAAAATATTTTAATTAAAACGTATCCCTTATTTCATAAGCTATTTAAGTAAGAACAGATTACAATAAATTCAAATAACTAAACTTCACTCTTTTTTTCAAAGCTCCCTTATCTGTTTACAAAGTTCACTTAATTTCTGAAAGGACATGTAGCAGCCACTAAGTCAGTATTTTAAAGTGCACACTTTGTATTTCCTGCCTCAGCCTGAGCCCGAGGCAGAGAGAAAAAACTTTATTGCTCTGTCAATTTTAGAATATGTGTGTAGATTTCTGGTGTCACAGAAATCAAACTTCAGACATGAAATTACTTCACTGAAGTTAATTTTTTTGTAAAGATTCTTAAAAACTGCAGCTAGTTATAAATGTATATTTGTCACTAGTTTGCATTCAAAACATGTCTCAGTATCATCATTTAGACACTATTGCAGAAAGGAAGGTTAAAAATAGTGCACAGTAAACTAAAATAAGCACAGGAACACTTGATTTATAAAAACTATGTTTGGATATGATGAGAAAGAACTTCAGACATTGTGACTTGGATGCTTACTTGAACTGTGTCTAACTGAAGAATAGTAAGTTACATAAAATTGTCTTCAATTCACCTCTATTTTGTCTTTGTGCAAGACAAATGACCACCTAAACCAGCATCTCTGGAAGATTGTGTTGGGATCTCAGTATTAAACTTCCAAGATCCAGCCAGTTCAGGTGTGATAATTTGAGCATCCGTTGGTCTTACACTTTCATCTGATTTACAGTCACCACTCAGAAGTCAACCTCTATCCTCCCTAGGAAGTGGTAATATTACAAATCAGATGACAGTGTGTCTTACTCAGCATTTCTTTTGTAGATTCTGAAATACAAATGATTCAGTTCTTCACTTCTACTCTTGACAATAAATAAGTTTACCCAAGAACTAACTGGCATGCTGAGAGCAATGTAAGAATGAAGACTAGAAACAAAATCTCTCAAAACCAACATCTGATTCACTGTTTCCATTGTCATTAACTGACCATTTTGTTTGCAGGTGTTTTTTTTTTTTTTAAGCTGTATCTGCAGTCTTATACGTGAAAATCCTCCAAGTGCGAACTGGTGTTCAAAATGGGTAAAAAAGAAATTATCATGACCATTAAAGATGCATACATTAATATGGAAAACATTTTCTCTACATGCTGTCAAATAACTACATTTTTTTCCTTAGTTTGCTACAATGTATTACATCTTTCATATCTTGTTTAACTGACCCTCATAGAGGTGGGCTCTCTAATTGACTTGTCTTCTAATGTTGCTACTGCGACATGAACTCTGACATCACCATTCTCAGCACCATCACTTCAACCTTTCATGCTTTCCGCCATATCCCTGCCTTTCACTTAACCAGCCTGGGGGACAGAAAGTAACCATGATCACAAATTTCAGAGATGCTACAAGCTAAGCCATGAGAATGTTTACAGTCTTCACGGCCTTTTCCAGTTTTCAGTTATGTAAGCAGTAGAGATCCTGCAGCCAGAAGCAGATCCTGCAGTACTTGCACCAACATCACATTTAACCTTGGACTGTGCATTTAAATGCCCTTCCAGTTCATTTGCATAACTACTACTAAAAAACAACAGTGAGAAACTGCTAGTTATATAGAGAGCCCACTTAACCTAAGGGACAGAAGGTAAAACATTCATGTATGTTCAAAATACTACATTGTAAACAACTAGAAATTAATATTTACTTTCATATCTTTAATTGCATGAAAAATAAAATAAAAACACCTTCTATGTGCAACAAGGAAGTCCAAAATTAATACTGTGGGACTAACACCTCTAAACATGTCTTTGAACTAAGAATCAAGGCACATTTCTAATCACTGGCAACAATGGACCAGTAGACTTAAAGAAGCATTACACAGATCACTAATGCCTCTGCTACACAGAAGACTCACATCTACAACACACTAACAAACATAGTATCAAACAGAACCACAGTTCCCACTGCAGAGAAATTCTGGGTAAGTGGTGATGGGGGAACAAAACAAAATAAACCCCAAGCTATTGTATCCCATTCTTTTTAAGCTGTATCTGTAAAATTGTAAACATTTGGACAGTGTTCAGTATGATTTGGAATTAAATGAAGCTGTGCTTTTTGTTAAAGTCAGCATCATCCATTATTTTCCACAGGTCAGCACATTCAACACTGTAAAAAGCTTGAGCAGACCACAATTTCTTTCCAGGTTTTTTGGACAAAATTGATAATATACATCTCACAATACTCCCACCTCCGTTTACTTTCCCACATAGGATTCTAGATCAGCCTTTGAAGTCAGAAAGGGAGAAAATGCTTTTTGTGGAGAAAAGAACAGAAGGCAGGCAGGATGGAGATTGCAGAGCAAGTTCCTCTGCTGGCAAAAAAGCTCTGTCTGCCAGATGGTGGGAGAAGGGAGATGATTACTTTCCTGTGGGAAGAACTGCATAGCCAAATATTTGCCAGGTGCTTCAAGTCCCTTGCTCTGTGCAATTGTCTTGCCCTCTTCTGCTCCCTGTTGTTTAGTACAGAAGCACCATTTTCAGGACAAATTGACTGTTTAGCGATTGGAAGAAAATGTTCCCACTCAGGCCAAGACTGGCAGACATTTCTATGAGAGTAACTTAAGAACACTTAGGTTAGCAGATGTAAGACTCAGAAATCAAAGTAAATAATCTGAGGGAAAGTTTAATGTATCACATCTTCTGGTTAATGTTCAAGAGTGCTAAAAGGTATAAAGGGAATTCAAGGTAGCATTGGAGACCATGTTTTTTATAACTGGTTATTAACCTTGTATCAAGTTCTCTATTTTCTCTTGAAAGGTTGAACTGCATGTAGAAGTAGGTAGAAAGAAAAAGCTACTCATTAGTGGTTTACTGCATTAGGAGTATAAAGAATCACTCCATGATTCCTACACTAGCACCACTTGAAAATCACCAAGTACTGCAGTGTGAAACTTCAAAATCATCCCTTTAATCACATGCCACTCAACATCACACAAAACCATAATAAACATCAGATTGACCATTTTGGAGTGCCCACCAATACTCCGAAGCAAGTCCTTTATGGCAGAGAAACAGCAAAAAAGAAAAAAAGAAAGAAAACCCAAAAAAAACCACTTTCACCAGAGCATTTCTAGAGACTCAAGGAAACCTGTAAATATAATCAAATCCAATCTTTTCCTGCCAAAAAAAGAAAGCTTCCCCATCGAGTTCAGATGGGTGAGCTTGTGTAACGAGGTATAAAAAGCTTCCATAATGCCCTTGAGAATGCAACAAATGTTCCATAATGATATGTGTGAAAACTTCAACTTCTTTATTCTGTATGCCCGAGAGAAATAAAATGTTTGTGCTATCATATCATCCTAGCAGTTTTTAAACATATAAAGGCAAATAAAACCCCTAAAAATGCAGGGTAGCACATTTTCAAAGATTCAAAGTAGAAGAACAAATTAAGAACCCATTCCTACACTGACACTGGAAATCAAAGGCCTGAGATGAGGAAGGAGTGACTCAGCTTTCAACACAGAGCACATGGACTCAACTTGCACTTTCTACCAATTTGCCTAGTTGCACCTTATTAGCTGTATTTCTTGTAATTTAATGGAAAAAAAAAAAAAAAAAAACAAAAACAACAACAACAACAAAAAGGCAGTATGCTCATTACTAATGGAACATATTTGATAGACTTGTGCTGGCAGCTACATAATGACTAAATACTTTTAGCAGCTATAAAATCTGAATACAAAAAGAAAAAGCTCTGTATTGATGTGCAGTATTTCAGAAATTCCTTTTACAGCACAGAAATTCTAGAAATTGAGAAATGAAAACTAGCAGTGGCAACTGAGTTTATAGTTAAGCTGAGGTTCTGGGGAGAGCTACCAGCATAAGAAAATATTATTCTGCTGCAGAACTGGTTGTGCTCCAGTTTACAACATTACGAGCAGAAGGAAACATAGAACGGACAAATCAGATAAAAAGTGCCTACAAGGAAGATACAAGATCAAACCTCAAAAGCAGAGAAGTTGCTTACCTGAGGTAGTTATTACCCCAGCAAGAAGGCAAAGACCTGGAATACCCAAAGTCCGCACAACAGCAAAGTACACTATTAAAGTCACAGAACAGTTTATAAAAAGCTCAGGACCATAGAGCAACTTAGGAGATATATCCTCAACATAATCGTCAGCATGATCATAATGATTATACTGTCTGTTTAAAGTCCTAATGCTCACTGCAGGTGTATAAACTGTAACTGTTTATAACAGTACAATCTGAACATAAGCTGATCTGAGAGACCCTCAGAGCCAGGATACTCTGAGAAGAAAAGAGGAAACAAACAAACAAAACTGTCTTGAAGAGCTGCAGAGGGGAGCTGGAAAAAAAAAAAAAAAAGAAAAGTTCCCTTATTTCTCCTTTCAGGTACTTGAGAACAATTTTGTTATTTCTCCCTCTCCTTGTACATAAAAATTAGGCCTAAACTTGTCCTCCTTCCTTGGCAAATTATCCCAGTAACTCCAGAGGGAAACCTGCCAACAGGAATAAACAATGTGAGGCATAGATAACTCCTACTAAAATCCTGGAAATATTGAAAAGAATTGAACAGTCTTTATTGAAATATTCATAACATATCAAATACCAGAAATTCAGCATCATTGTGATTATCTTAGCAATACCAGGCAAGAGTCATACAATCATAGAATAGTTAGGGTTGCAAAGGACCTTAAGATCATCAAGTTCCAACCCCCCTGCCATGGGCAGGGACACCTCCCACTAAACCATGCCTCCCAAGGCTGTGTCCAACCTGGCCTTGAACACTGCCAGCGATGGAGCATTCACAACTTCCCTGGGCAACACATTCCAGTGCCAGATCACTATACTCATATGTAGTGCAACTGCCACATGGTTAGATTTGAACTAGACTTAGATCTACTGAAGACTTTACAGGTTTTGATTTCTTGCACTAGATTGGTTATTTTTTCAAGTGCTAAAGAAAGTAAATTATTTTCACATTCAAATCAGACAAGTGTTCCCAGACCAGATCACCGTGATATCACAGCAAT
Organism: Forpus xanthops; assembly: GCA_032466535.1. Lineage (NCBI taxonomy): Eukaryota > Metazoa > Chordata > Aves > Psittaciformes > Psittacidae > Forpus > Forpus xanthops. Next base: position 43,733 of record JASSUY010035026.1, on the reverse strand, counting down.
ACAGGCTCCACTCAGCAGGAAATCTTTGATTTCATAGGTCATGCCAGTCTTTACTTCATCTGCAATAGCAATCCCATTTTCATGTGTTTAATTCGTTGTAAAGGTGTGAAACTTACGTTAGTCATCTTCCCTAACTAAAACTGCTAAATTTCAAACTGTAATTTATGGGGAGGTTGGGGGAGGACACCCAATGATCTAACCTGTCAGTCACAGACATTTCGAGATGCTTGATACTAATTAAACGTATCAGCTCCAATACCAGACTTCTCTAAGACAAAGGGCTCCATCAAGTTGATAAGCCTTTGCTAACCAGGGCTTAAAATTAATTCATATTTTTTTTTTATGTTTGTCATGTTTTGTGAAAATGAACTGCCATTCAATTTTTCATAAGCTCTGCACAAGCAGAAGAGGCTTAATTTCAGGCAGTGCGCTGACAGGCCTGGGTAGCTTTATGAACAAATTACGATTACACAGAGTGATCAAGCTTCAGATAATTGAAGCAGCACACCAAATTATCCAGCATGCAAATATTAATGAATGTCTCCAAAGACTCTTTGAATCTGCATAATCTAAGTAGTTTTACCTTCCTCTTGCATTTGGAATATTTTCATCATAAATAATTAAAATGAATTATCTAAAGGATCTTCCAATGAAGATCATTCTGTCCTAGATTTCCTACTGTTTGGAGACGCAACAGAGTGAGCCTGCAAGGGTAGTCTGATATTCAGAGCACATGCCTGGGAAAGGCTATTTCTGCATCCCATTTCTGATTGCAAAATTGAACATGCTCCAGAATCAAAACTTTACTCATCTATTTTTAAGGGTGCTGAATTCACTGTTCTCTAATAAATCAACAGAGCCTTGAGAACACAGCATCTCTGAAAATACCAAAGCCAGCGTATCAGAAGCTTTAATGTCAGAAACATAGCATGATAAACTATAAAAAATGTAGGCCAATGGCATTAACTCTGCCTAAATGCCTAACATCTGGCATATGTTTATTTTAAGGTACCTTGGAGCTCTAGAGCTAACAGGGATGTGTTGGTGCACAATATTGGTATTATTAAGAATAATCCAAAGGCTATTCTGATGATTCACTTAACTTTTGTGCCTAGTCATTGGTGAATATCAAGCCTGTGAATCAACAATCACAATGAAGACCAGATAAAAAACATGTCTTTACTATTAAAAGTCTAAACCCACAATTTGCTTCAAGCTGGCAAAGAAAATGGTGAGACTCATTGCTTTAGGCTTTGGGTGGAGGGGAAAAATAAATAAATAAAGGCATTAATACTGTCAAGGCAACAATGGATGTATTATACTATTATTAGCTGGCAAATTGAAGGTGCAGAAATCCTTCACTTGCTTTGTAATAGCTTAATAAAGGGGGACCAGAATAATCATTTTTCAACTTTAATATTATTATAGAGAAAGAGAAAAATGGTGTCTGCAACCTAATGCTGAAAACCATTTTCCTGTTGGCTGTGAACAGCCATGTCTATTTTGACAAATCTGTTGCTGCAGTAAACAAAAGAAAAACCTTTCACTATCATCTCATTAAGAGACTCATGAAAGGTTTTCATTGATTAGCTCCTATTATAGCATTAATTCTCAATACGCTGCATGCTACTTATGGGCACTGTTGTGTGATCAATGAATAATTTCAGCCAGAGATACAAATGTAATTGGAAGAGACATATTAGAGCTACTTTGTTTCATTCTCCTGATACTCAAGGGAAGAAGATAAGTGTAGAGAGTTATCCCACCTTGTTAGTAAGTATTTTCTTAGGAACACAAACGTTAGATTTGTATTAGATTTTACACCCAAGATGTATCCCCTCAAATAAAATTTTATGCATCAAAACTAAGTCCTGCAGTGCTAGCTGTTTTGTTTTTGTTTTTTGTTTTGGTTTTTTTTTTTTTCCCAGACGTTCCAAAGATCTCTAGTTATTAGTGTTACTTTCCTATCCTACAGATGTTCTGAGATATTTTACAGAGAATGGCTGCAAGAAGGACACATTTAATAGCTGCAACAGCTACAGGTTTTCACACTGATGAACTGCAACACCAGAAATACGAGAGCTGCAAATGAAGGATATTCTGCTCAAGTTATTTCTTCAGCTCCTGGAGCCCTCCCACATGGCAGCAGCAGACTACCAATCCTGGGTGTGAATTGACTTCGGGGAAACCTAATTTTGATTCAGGGGCTTGACAGCTTCAGCAGGTGCTTTGCAGAAGACTGACACAAAGTACCCTTTCTAAAACCGGTGGGAGGCATGTAGCTTCTCCCTTCCTTCCCTGCAATTCCTGTTTCCAAACAAAAGTGCAAAACATTCTGCACCTTTTTTGAGAAGCCACAGAGCTCTAAGTTCAGCCTTCTTTTCGAAAAAGGAGTGTCCAGTCCCTTGTAATAGCTAGCCCAATTTCAGAACTGTGTCCTCATTCTCGCATGGAAATAAAAGCATATTACAGTCAATAGGATACCACTCTCTGACTTATGTCTACAGTCGCAAATATTTATCTGATTCTTTCTGTCATTCTCTCTTGGTTTTAAGGTGACTCCCTCTGTGCAATTTTTCTCTCACTTGATTGCAAATTGCAATGCTATTGATGCCTACACAGTCACACATAGAATGTTCTCAAACTAAGTAACAAATACATTTCATGTTGGTAAACATACCAATAATGTCACTGGCAGTCTAACTGCCCTTAAATTAACTTTAGCTGTAAATAAGGTTGTTCTTTGATATTTCTGACTGCTTTTGACTGCTCAGCATGTGTGACGAATCCATAGGTGTACTCTTAATTCAGGCTTAAAGATGACATAAATCATTGGAAAGAAATTCTTCTGTGAGGTGAAAGACCTGACAAGTATTCTTTCAGAAAAGCGGATCCTCAAATTGTGTGTCATCAGCTCTTGGGCTATGACATTTGACGTAAATTCACTAAAGCATTTCACAAGTTTCAATTGAAATGCAGACTTCAACAAGTTCAGAATGTGGATGTAACAGAAGTGACTAGTCCAACAGGGATCTCTAAGAGGCAGTGAGTGAGGTTCAAAAACCTACTTAGCTAGAGATATAACACCTCCTACAGGACACCCAAGAGTGCAGAATCAGTGCGTGGGCACTGCTACTGCAAAGAAAATAATTATACATAACAATTCTTATAAACAGGGCTGTATAACTCATGCAGGAAAACAAGAAGAGGCTAACGGAATGGTTAGCCTAACCACACGTGGCTTTCAACTGCAGATTAGGAGATGGGTACCCTGCAAGCACTGGGAGAGTAACTCCTTATTTTATGCACTACAGAAGACATTTTTACCACACCTCTTCACATAGCCCAGCAAGAGCCTGCGTCTTCAAAAGTGTTACCTCATCCTTTTGTGATGCCCTTAACTGACAGAGGATGGGCTCTTATAACCTAAACTAATATGACAGAATAGTCTGGATCAGCACATTTAAATTTGTTTCAGCTTATCATTTATGAAGAACACTAATGCAAAGTTTCTAGTATGTATTTCAATCAGTCAGAGCTTGTAGTATTCTCTTACTTCCCCCATTTTTTACTGGGGAATTACTCCCAATTACTTCCAATTTTAACAGTGCTTTTCCAGGTGAGGAAAGTAGAAACTTTTGCCAACATTGCCATGGGTTCAGCAGTAGCAGTTATTTTTCTCCTTCTTGGTAGCTGGTGCAGCACTACGTTTTTGACTTTGGGCCTGGGAACTATGCTGATAACATCAGTGTTTTCAGTTACTGCTTGGTAATGTTTTGGTCTCACCAAAGACTTTCTGAGTCTCATGCTCTGCCAGGGAGGAGGGGAAACTGGGAGAAAGCAGAAACAAGACACCTGACCCAAACTAACTAAATAGGTCTCCCATACTACAGCACGTCATGCCCAGGATGTAAAAACAGAGGGCAGAGACCCAGAAGGGTGGGGGTGCATGGCTTGGTCAGGCCAGGTATTGGTAGTAAGCAATTGTATTCTTTTCCCCTGTATTTCTCTTATTATTATTACTGGTGGTAGCAGTAGTGATTTTTGTTATACCTTAGTTATTAAACTGTTCTACTTAAAGGAGAAAAATGGCTGCTGCTGCTGAACCCATGACACTATCACAACCTGTGGGAGTTGCATTCTTTCAATTCTCCTTCCCATCCCTCTGGGATTGGGGGGGAAGAAAGAGGGGGGGAGAATGAGTGAGCAAAACTGCATGGCTGAGAGGCTTAAACCACAACAAACATTCATTTCAGTATTTCTTGCCAACATCACACCTCTATCAAGGAACAACCTTCATTAACTTAAAAGATAAGCCTACACAAACTAACATTTTTATATGAGAATGTTAAACCCTCTCACCTTGAAAATTAGAAGCCTAAACAAGACACTTTTAAGTTACCATTGTGAACCATTATTTTCTATTAATGTATGATGCAGAAAAAAGACTTTTCTTTCACTGAAAACTGCTTAAAGAAGTACATTTTTATTAACTATAGCATATGAAATCTTACAAGTGTGTTATTAAAAGCACCTAATTGTCATTTGAACTAGTAAGTACATATTTCTCTTTCTAACTGGGAGTCAAGTTTTTAGAATACCAAAATATCCTATGTACAGCAATTCTATATAACATTTTAAGTATTTATGCAAAGCCTCAGACTAAGTTCTCAAGCACTCAACTGTCTTGCCTGATCTAAACCAAAGATCATTTACCCTAATTATTACCTTGTGAACAAGAACTTCAGCTGAAAAAAAAAAAAAATAAAAATGAGTTAAATAAAAGTATAGCTAGTTCAAATACACATTATTCTATCACCTACACAACACATGATGGTAATAACAATGCTAAAACAAGAGGACCCATTTAAGTGATAGCTGCACTGAAGAGAGGTGTCCTTCTCAAAGCTGTAACTTTACTACAGGAATGGCACTACAGGACTAGGCACATACCTTAAGGCCTGCAGGAATGATAGATGCAACACACTAATTCCTAATGGCTAAAGGATGTTATTACACCTTTTTTTCATTTGCTCAATCTTGTGATACAACTTCAGCTAAGAATGGCAATTTAGAAACTTTAGCTAGAATGTAACAAACAGCAAGTAAGCTACAGTGACAGCTCTGCAGGTGAACAAATCAGTAACCAAAACTAAACTTCAACAATCAGCAATGCTCTTATTTTGAGAGACAGGAAAATATGATGGATGCTACTGCTAATTAATATATTCTAACATTCTTAATACCTGTATTTCTAGGTCTTTCTCAATACATGTATTCTCATGTGTCTTTCTCCCATTTGTTTTTTGGGTTGGTTTTTTTTTTTTGTTTTTTTTTTTTAGGGGGAGTCGTATACAGAGACAGAGATAGATTTTGGCACATCAAGCGTAACATTTAGAAGTATAGAAGCTTGTTTTGCAAAGGTTTGCAGGGTGCATATTTCTCAATGTTAGTTTTTATAGAATACCAAGAGATTGAAACAGAAGAAGAAAGTTGGTGAAAGTTTAGAGGAATTGAAGTTCATTTCTAATATGTAAATACTGTTCTGGAGCTGGAAGGATAACTCATCAACACAAAGTTGTAGCACAACCATTCAGAAACAGCTGCCATCAGATCAAGAAAGATATTCTGATAATCACTACCAGGAGCTACTCCTTCACTACCTTGGGTCTTCCCTCCTACTCCTTCAATGCTTTTTGCGAGAGCTGCTACAGACATGAGGTCCCTGCTAGGGCAGTGGCAACAACAAAAATAGCAGAAGCTGCTATCAGGGATTTGTTGTGTCTGTTCCCAATTTGCAGAATTCATGCTATTCCCTTACTCAGGCAGCAAAACTGAACTAAATTAATTTCTGTATGTCTTTTTAGTTCAGAGACACTCTCCAATTTACATTGCATCTGAAAAAAGTCAACACTCACCCCCATAATAGGAACTTCGTGATTGCACTGTCATTACCAATACCATGGTATTACTACTTTATATATTACATTACCAATATCAAGTTGGTAGGGTTTGGATTCCCTTAAAAAAAAAAAGCAAACAAAACCCAACCAAACAAAACCCTTTTGTATTTACAGAGTAAATTCAGTTAAAGATGTTTTACTGAAATATTGTCACAATGAAACCTTGCTAAAAAGTCTTTATTTTAAATCAAAAAATCACTTTGCCTTACAGCAGTTATTTAGATGCACTTAAAGAGTTTTTACCCAAGGCATTTTCTTAACTAATTAAGGATCTATATCATATGCAAATATGTATTATTTACTTGTAGTTACCTTGATCCAATATGCACATTGTTCAGTCTGCGTTCAGACAATCAAGCCATGAAGGCATCAGAATGAATGTAACACAACACACTACAGCAGTGCTAACTGTACAGGATGTTCAGAGAAACACCGATTCCACCTCTTCTTTTAAGAACCAGCTTGTCATTTCAGTCAAGCAGGGTCAAATAACTCAGTTTAACTAAAGAGATGCCATATATTTTTCAAAAATACTTTTATTAAGATTCAGCTCCCTTACACTATCCTTTCACAAGTGGGATAAGAACATCCATGAGGTTGATTTGGCAGCAGAAGATCATCTATATACAAACTTATCCTGGCTTTTCCAACCTTCCATGCCTTGGTTTACTTGAGGAGCTGCTTTGACACCTATTTGGAATGCTTCTCAAGGAACACTGGCTCCAATTTAGGAGAGGCAGCTGTGAAAAAACTTATTGTCATAATCTTTAAATGCTGGCCTTTTCATCTTTTTTTTCAGATCACTGCACTGACAGTGGAAGAGATTTCTTGGCTTGGAGACCTTCTGGAGTTCAAAATGCAGCAGGAAAAGCACAGGAGGCTCCAACAGCCCAAAGCACTGGGATTCCCAAGATAAGCAGGAAGCAGAACCGCTCTGTCAGCTGACAGTATGTTCACCTGAAAATAGATTCTCCAACTCATTTGAGCCACTGAAAACTGCTGGATTTGAGAAAGCAAAACGGGAAGGAAAGACCTCATTCAAGTAAAAGATTGATAAAGCAAATGTCTTTCCTGTGCACTGTGCCCTTGAATAACCTGTCTCATCCTGCAGATCAGAGCTCTTCCTATTTCAAAAGCCACAATGTCCTAATAAAACCAAGTTCTAGAGATTAGAAGCCCAGTAGTATCTGTCAGTATTATGTTAAGGAAACAGCATTGGCAATTACCTTTCAAAGGTACGGCTGACTCAGGATCCAGACAAAATTTTCAGAAATGCCGTCTGGTTAAGCACACAGCATACCCCAAGATAAGTTTGGGCCACCAAATTCCTAATCTGGATACTTCAGTAAAGAGCCTCAAACTAGGTGGGATGAGCACAGACTGTCACTGACTTTAAGGGAGCCATGCAGGGAAATTCAACTTATATGAGCATTTCACTCCCTCTTTTCATACAGGCCAGTCACAGTATTATTCATGGAATAAAGAATCCTCAGTATGCAACACCCTTGTGCTGGGAAGCAATGGTGTGAAGAGACTCGATTACTGTCATGTAAAGAAAAGAGTCATAATCACTTCCATCTGCAGTGAAGCCTATTCTGAACTGCTATTTCTGCAGGTCTTAACAAAAAAGCCAAAAAAGTAAAAGCAATAGCAACTTTGCTTTTTTTCTGAAGTTTCTGAATGACGAGCTTTACAATGCTTGACATATTTTTCTTGATGTAAAGAAGTAAAAATCCTGATATAATAATGCCACAGAAGGATGTAACTGAACACGTGTCCAGGGAGGCAGAAATTCTATTGGTTTTCCCCATCAAAAGCTAATGTGGCTTCCCTAGCTGTGAGACAAGGCATTTCAGTGTCATTAACCTTACAGTGCTTTAATTCTACCTTTTAAGATGAAAAGGTAAGTTAGAAACTTTATCCTACTTACTCTACCTCTTTCCTATCCAATTTTTGAACATGTCTGAAAGAGCTTCTCAACTACTTTTATTCCATTACCTTAAGTACTTACATTTCATTTTCAGTAACGCACTGTTTAATGAATATTTATGAGCAGATCCTGCAGTGTTCATTGAAACTGCAGACTTCCCTTCTCGGCAGGCTATAGATTTACATTTTGTTTTTTAGTAATAAAATGTTAGCCACACAAATTGATGTCACTTGGAAAATAAGATGGCTGTTCTTCCTGCAACTCTAGCAGCTTGATCTGAGTAACTTTATGTGCCATAGTATTCCTTGTCTCAGGAGAAATAATTTATATTTTTCATATGTAGTATTTAATTAAAAAATACATAATTATAAAACTTCCAGCAGATCCAATTTACACATGGCAGCCTCAAGTTGGCAAACCACTGTGAGCAGTCTCCCTGAAGTCACAGAGATCACCAGCATGAATAAAATTAGTCACTTGCATAAGTGATCACAAGACAAGATCTTCATATGCAAGCTCATGAACAGCAGTGTTAACTCTGCAGTTTCTCCTTCTGTAGGCACTGATTAGAGGCTGTTGATCCCAATAACAGTTATGTGGAGAAACAGCACTGCAAGGCTGTCTTGTCAATTTTTTGACAGGTCCAGAAATGTCAAACCTTTCTCCCACGTGGCAATGATCACTGAAAGAAGCTACTCCATTTCAACAAACACAAAACTAAAAACATTTGTATTCGTCTCTAACTTCAAATTCGTGCCTGTAAAAGCTGGGATAAGCAGAAATAGTTTTATTTAGAAGTATACGCATAACTGTCCACGCTTAGAGAACGGAGTTCATTTACTCTAAAACACATGTGACCCAAACATTTCACACAAAGCTATAACTAACCAGTGAATAAATAACAAGCTCTTTTAACTAAGAATGTCCTAAGAGAAGTTTCAGACTCCATAGTATTCCCCAATTTCCTAAATTTTACTGTTAAACTGAATTTACTGGTCTTTTTTCTTTGGAGTAGTAAGAGAGATGTGAACAAAGAAAACTTCTATGGTGTCAAACACAGCTTTAGACATATGTACTCTATAGTCTTAGGCATGACTTCTTCCTCTGAGCAAAACGGTTCCTATAGGCTATGAACAGGTTGCAGTTGCCTATAATAAAGGATTTCTACAGAAAATGCTAAAAACATCCTTCTATTTATTTACTTAAACAAGCTTAGACATCTTAAGCAATATATATATATATGAATCTTTTCTGAAAGGCAAGACACACTCTTGGGGTTTCAGTACAAAGAAGCAGCACTTCCACTGTACAACCTGCTGGGTAGAAGCTTCACAGAAATGAGTAAAGAAATTTTGCATGGGTTAAAAAGCAACTGGGCGTTGTAATTAGTCAGTTCTAGAAACATTTCTGATGCAAATGATACAATATAATCTGACTTTCAAATTGCAATCAACATTCAGTTTGCAAGCTCACAATTCAGAATAGCTTAACTCTTGTTACTTTGGTATTTTCTATCATATGGGGAAGGCTTTTTATTTGTTTAAAGCTAAGATTAAAGATAAATCTGTTATTGAGGTTCATCAGTTGGGGCCTGCAGATCACATCATTCCCCTGTGTATTAAAATTGGGCTTCACAATACCTGTACATTGAAGTTATTTATGGGAGAATTATATATTTTAATATTAATATCATAACTGTACAGTTAAATGTACAATTTAACTACCCCAACCATTCTTGGAGTTTCTATCAAGATGTATTCTTTCTTCCTAACACAAGATACACTTTCTATATACACGAGCACTTTGTCCCTTGCATGATGACTTAAAACACCAAACTCTGAGAGGAGCTGCAGCATGCCACTTGAGCTAGAGAGTAATCAGCTATGTGCCTATTCTTAGCATATAGCTAAATCCAAAGTAAAAAAAATATGCATGAGAATCAGTAAATTAAAGTCAAGACTTATCAAAACACTACCCAATATGCAACCTCTGATAAGCTCAACGCTTGTGTAATGGACAAAGGAATTGCAGGTCATTGACATAGCTAAAACTAGGACTGCATTTTGACATTAAGGTCTACATAAAAAAAAAAAAAAAAAAAAAAAAAAAAAAAATTAAAAAAAACCCACCAAAATGAAACAAAACCAAAAAACAATGCAAAACAAACAAAAAACCCTAAACAAAACAAAAAAAAACACCTACCATATTTTAATGTAGTTCATCTTTCTGGCTTCATATCTGAACAGATATTGTTCTTGTATTATAACTAATTTCCTGTTGCTTTCCTGTTATCGGATCACCTCTCATGAAATTGGATCTTGGTACTGTGAACAAACTGCAGTATCAATGCCCTTACTACCAGTATCACTATACTGATAAAGCCAAGTGTTGGTTCTTGAAGTTTGAGCTGTCCAAGATACATTCCAGTTTCTAACTTACAAAGGCTGGATTTTCTTCAGAATAAAACATGCTTTCTACATATAAAAATAATAGCTAAGCAGGTAATGTCCCTTCCTCATTTATGCTCCGATTTATAAAGTTGGTAAGTGACATCTAGCTCCTGAACTCAAAGGAGTTTCTCTAATACTTAAAATCAAGTGCAGGTATAGGATCTTACTGATCAAGACTACATGATGCTGCAGAAAGAATAAGACTGTAAAATTACTTACAGGTGCAACTGTAAGTATCCAGGTGTAACTGAATCCTATGACAGACTTCCTCTATATAATCAGAAAAATTGAATAATAAAAGTGCCATTCAAAACACACCGGAGGTTTATATTAATATATAATTTTACAGCACTGATCTTCTGCCATCAACAGATGGAGAGATTAAAATGGATTTGTTACACCTCAGGTTTGAAAGAGGCACAGTATGAGATACTAAAGGATTTTCCAGGGAACACTCTAACAAAAGAGTCTCAATGGGAACTCTGCAGATAAACACAGGGAAAAACTAAACATAAAGTATGGTACACGTACTGTTTCTCCTTGTTGAAATTCAAACTGCCTACACAGAACAAACCCAGATTTTCAAATAAAATCGACCTCACCTGGAGATACACTGCTGTCATCCACACTTGCATTTTAACAGCCTTCCCGAGAGAGCCTGGCAAAACACTTGAACAATTACTACATTCACATTACACTTTGTCCTTCTGCCAAATTTGCTCATTTTTTTTAATGAGCCTTCTGCAAGAATAACTGATTTCTTGCCAAAATGCTGACTTCCATTCAAAAGTTCATGAAAATCGGGCACCCTGAGATTAAAAGTTCTCAAAAATCTAGGGAATTTATTTGCCTCAGATAAGAACAATCCTGATATTCTCACTCTATCTCACCAATAAATCTTCAGTGGAACCTCAGTTTCTTTGCATAATATTAGAACAAAATAGAAAGTCAATGAAAAATACATCCAGCAATAACTTTTATAGAAGATATGTACCACCTGCATAAAAAAAGTATTTTGCTTGCTATGAAGTTTCACTTAATATCCATCTTTCCAAATGTCTATTCTGAGGTAACAAAAACATAAACCAGAATTGCCTACAGAGTACAGCAGCCTGGAAATGACCATGCTGTTGTACTTCCTAAGAAGCTTAAAGCTTCAGGTGAATTGCTCCAGATTACCTTTTCTGCATCCTTCCGTTAGAAAAGTCACTATAACTTTTAGCGTGTTGTGTATATTCCATATGCAGAAGCAAAACCAGGGTGTATGAAAGAGTATCATCAGAACAACTCTCCTACATTGCACACCAAACAAAATTCAGGTCAGAGACTTGGATGAGAACAAACAGGATTTTGCTCTAATCCAAACAAGCAGCTGTTAATTGCAATTGTAATTAGTAAATACAAGGGGGTTTATATGGTACTACAGGTACTATATAAAAATAGCAAATATACAAAATCATGATAGATACATGTCAATAGGTAAATGTCAAAATCATGTTAGACTGGGAACACATAGTTTTCAAATGGCAATATATCTTTGTCTGCCAGGAATAACAATTACTTTTTTTTTTTCCTGTCTTGCAGATCAATGATGTAAGGACCAGGTTTAGACTCCTTATTCACATTCAGCTATGTATTAACTCAAAGCAACCGCCATGGCAGTAAACAGATGCAAGTAATAAGGATATCAGAATCCATCTGACCAAGATGAACTCAAGTTATTATGTGGTTAACAGGATTGTTTTAGTCCTATAAATAAATAATTCCCCAAAACATGTAGAAAAAAAAGGAGCCAAAGATAACAATGGCATTCTTGTTCCTTAATCAGGACCACTTTAACATGTCAAAAATAATCAGAAAGAGGGGAAAAGCCAATTTTAAGCACTTAATGTCAGCAAGCCTGTATTAAGCATCTTGTTGCAATAATTAAAAATAAAATTATAACCTTTTGGAGCAGCACTCTCTAGACACTTGATTTTACGGATTACAGTATTAAGTCCTGTTACTAGTTTCCTTTCACAATCCAAATGTGCAGTGTGCATTGCACAGAGGTGTATCCTCTCTTGTGACAACTCCCTATGAAATACCTTGAAGTTCCTCTTGTGCATTTCACTGTACCTTTTACACTAAACCATGTGCAAAAAGCTTGAACACAGCTCTAACAACTCTGCTGGGGTTCCTGGCTCCTTGTTCAAACTGGAACAGAATCATGTTTCTCCCTCAGGCTCTGCCTTAAAAAACTTTAGGCCATACGTTCTTGAATTATTTATCAGAAGTTATTATGCAAACAAGGATTAAATAATTCTCTTTGAGCTGCTTGTGGTGAGCACAGCAGCTAGAGGCACACTGCCTCACTGATAGCTACATTTTATCCAGCCTTCCCGGCAAACAAATTGCATTTTGCTAGAGATGCAAGACCTGGTTTTCCTCTTTATTCACACTGGTGTAAATGAGAGAAACCTCCTCAGAATTCGATGGAATTACACCAGCATAATACTGGGTAAGCGAATCAAGGCCACAGTTGGTTTCCAAATGCATTTGATTAACGGACAAATTTGATTATTGGACAAAAATAGTACAGGCTTGCACTTTATTCTGCCCTTTTACTCAATCCATCTGGCCTTGCTTTAAAAAACAGCTAAACTGTTAATGAATAAACAATTAGCACAGAGTAATTTCAACTTTTTTAAAAAGTGTCATCAACCATACACAGTACATTAAGTCCTCAGTATTTTCCAAAATCATCACTTTCTAAATACACTTTAAAAAAAATATTCATAATCCATATATAGTTCAGTAACTGCTGCTTCTGTATGAACTCAGTTCAAGGAAGTTACCAGACTGCTCAAAATGTGGATTTGCACAGATACAAAAGAAACATAATTTAAAAAGAATAAAAAGTATGAGCTGTATCTGAATGTGTTATGTGGTAGAAAATATCTGGACAAAGAGATAAAGTAACTATTGCTGCTGTTTAGGATAAGTACTACCTTATTTTTGCTAATTTTTTTTTTCTATATGCAAACTAAAGAGTGTGTGAACAGCCCATTCCCTTTAGTAAATCCAATAAGGTGACACATTTCTTAGGTCATTTCTTGAAATCAACTTACTTACACGGGTGCACAAGCATACGCAAATGTGTGCAAGTTTTCAGTTTCTTAGCACAGCAAGGCAAGAAGTCCATATGCTCTTATTAAAAGGAAAGAATACTGAAACAATAACCACATATTTCCAAGAAAAGCTTATGTGCCCTCACCACTAGCTTCTGCAGGCTGTACCTTTCTAAATATTTTGGCAAGTTGCATCACTCACTACGTAACATACCTTGATTTGGAGCCAGATCAGAGACAGACTTCTTTGAACTTTCATCACTGAACACTAGAAACTAGACAAACTAAAAAACACTATTCTGGAGGCAGTTTATCTGGCTCTTTTGTGCAACACTGCTCCATATCAAAAAGTAAGCCACAAGACCCAGTATTTGTTGCCAGTTTCAACCCACAGTGACAACAACAAACTCAAACTGAAACTCAGGCTGGTCTTTCCCATGTAAAGACATTAAGTATCAAACCAAGTTCCCCTTCCTTACCTTCTGCTGGGCTCACACAATTTCTTATCTCTGCACAGCCCTTAAGCCTCTCATGCACCAGTCACAATAGCTCAGCAGAACGAGCTACAGTGCTAGGTAGCAACTGAGAGATGAGAACAAGCAGGGTACATTCAGAAACATATATGGCATAACCCCCAAATCAAACCCCTCAGGACGTGGAAGCTGATGAACCACAATCTTGAACCTACAAAGCAGCCACTCTGGCCACCACCAGCCCCTCAAAAACACTTCTCAACAGATCAACCTTCAGATGCTGTACAGGTGGAGTCCTCCTGGCAGCTCTGAATCAAGCAGCTGTGCCTCTAAGGTAATTGGAAGTTCAGACTCACCTTGGCTTAAAGATCTTTCAGTGGCTAATTCTATAACTCTCTCCTTCGTGAATGTAACCCCAAGTAAATGCAGTGACTGATAGCTAAACCAATGAAACTTCTTAATTAATGTCAATGGATACAGAATGAAGCCCTTAAAGAAGTTCATTCAAATTTAGGGGTTTGGTGCAATATAAAGATGAATAATATGCTTCATGTATTAATGAAGAATTAAAAAGAAACCCCAAAACAGTAACTCCAACATGATTCAGAAATATTGCAAAGCCCCAGAGTGGAAAGAACAAAAAACCATAAACATTTTTCACTGTATCTTAATTTATATATTTGAAGAAAAATAATTTCATTAAAAAAAAAAAAAAAAAGATGATTTTACACCTACAGGGTTGCACCTCTTGGGTAGAAACAGAGGAGAAATAGTGAAAGGCCTTGTATGGCTTAGACCAGAAAAAAAAAGGCTACATGCTGATTTGGGTTTAATGTCTGTCAGTAGTAGCAAAGCAAATTGAATTCAGCCAAGACACAAACCAGAGCACACAAACAGCCGCACTGCCAGGTACAACACCCGCCACCAGCACTTGCATCTCAGGCTGCTGAACTTGTCTGTGGATGCTTGCCCACCCTGCTGCATCTGCTTTCTGCTGGAACTTAAAAAGAAACATTTCAGCCACACTTCTTTTTGATTTTGTCCTTGAAAATTAATACTCTTGAGAGACTGGTCTGGTCTTGCCAGATACTAAGTGCTCTCTTTTTCCGTGCACTAAGTGCCTCTCAGAACCAAGACAGGAATCAAAATAAATCACACAATCAGATGCTATTCAAGTAGATCATTTTCTTTTCCCATATTTAAGTTGTTGACAGACAGATGCAGAAGCCTGCGCCTCTCACACCTCATTAATTTTTATATTTGGCAGTTTAAATTTAAAAAGGCCCCAGAAGATGAACACTGTTGTTACACTTCCTGACTTAGAAAGGAAGAGAAGTGTCATGTGTTTTGGAGTTTTTCAGTCCTGGGTGATAATGACTTAAAAAAAGAAAAAGAAAAAAAAAAAAGGTGTGGTGTAAGAATCAAATATTTACAGTTTGTGACTCTGATCAGCATAGCTGACACACTTACTTGCTAAGCCAAGGGACATGACAGCAGCATGAATGAATAAAAGATCTGGAGTCAGAAAAAGAACTGATTCCAAGAGACAGAAGCCTTCTATGTGTGTTACTGCCTCTCACAACCTGTTGTTACTTAGTACTGGGGGAGATAAATGCTTCCAGCTGTGCAATTAAGGGTGGCAAAAGAATTAGGAGGGCTCTTTTCCATGTACACAGGTGTTTGTGTGGTCTGAGGAGATGTGAACCTTTGTTAGAGGACACATTGCAGGGAGGTTAATGGGGATTTGGTTTAGGTCTAGTCACTCCTATGTTGGTTCATAATTAAGATAGACTGCTAGATTTAAAGCTAGGTGGAGGGGAGGAAGAGTACTGGTGGCTGTAATGGCCCAAATAATTAGTCTTTGTAGACTAATACCTTTCATGTCATGTTAAGGTAACATTCATAAGTCACAGAATTTGCTTTTAATTTTCTGTTTTTAGTTTTCTGTTGCCACAAGTGAAGCCTTTTCAATTTTTCTTTGTATCTGAAGCTTTTTTTAGGTAAATAACTGCATTAATCTAGAGGTGGCATGAGATAACCTTGCTATTGCAGTTGCAAGCTTTCTGAAAGACTACTGTTTCCAGTAGAAAAGAAATTAACACAATTATTCCACTCATATTGTTACTTGAATGGTACCTAATACTCATTTTGTTTGATCCTGCAGTGCACTGAGCAATTTATACACCCACTAACTTGACAGACTTTTGGAGCATTCCATATAGTCTACCTTTAAGACCTGAAATACATCTGGGAATTGTGCACTTCCTTTCTTGGAGGCAGCAGTAAATTTTTTCAGTCCAGCTATCCTCTTTCAGGCACACAATTCTGTGATAAAAAACAAGTTCTTCTTATCAGCTATGTTATGCAAATTCTGAGGAAGATAGAAGATTCTCTGAACCCAGTGGTTTAATCCTCTCTAAAGTACGTGATTTATTACTTTTAAGTCCAAATCCAGCATACACTGGTGGGAGCAGTTTGCAAAGATAGGGAAGCTTCACTATGCATGCCTTGCCCCTCAAATATAAACAGTTACGTGGTCATTCAGACTGGTGAACTGAAGGCATGCAAATGCAGTAAGCAAACCAATTCTATGTTGAGTGAAAAAACTGTATTTTTCCCTCATGTGGAGTTAAACTTGACACTACTGCTGTTGCATCTGAGAGCAAACACATTCTGTCTTCACACCAGACCATTCTAAAAAGATATCTTAATTCATACTTAGAATCATAGAATCATAGAATAGTTAGGGTTGGAAAGGACCTTAAGATAATCTAGTTCCAACCCCCTTGCTATGGGCAGGGACACCTCACAGTACTTCCTCATGTGAGTCTCAGCTCCTTCAGGAAGTACACAATTTAGACAAAAATTGTCATATCAGGTGACCTGTACACTGCTAAGTTTTCTTAGTACCTACCTTAAGATACCAAAGAGGAAATTCTAAAAGTTAGAATTTAAATACCACACAGCATTTTAGGACACATATTCCAAATATGTACTGCAGTTATCACAAATAGAAAAGGAATAGGTTGTTGTTTTTTTTTAAAGTAGAGTTGAAACTGTGATTCCACATTTTGTTCAATGCACAGTATATGGTAACCAGAATTGAAAACTGTTGGTTTACATGAGTCTACATGGACTCATGACTTCTTTAGTCACTCCGTGTTTCTGTTATGAAGCCATTTGCCAAACCTTAAAAAATACTCAGGCCTGGATGGTGTTTGATGTGAATAATTCCACTTTTATTCAGTCTTTGTCTTTAAAATTACATCTACAGAAACCCCGTATTCACTTTTACACAAACTGGCTGCAACACTGTTTTAATACAAATCAAATTATTTGCCAGAACAGTTGTATTCACATTCTTCAGAAAACTTCCTCAGATGTTAAAGAAGCTGTTTGAATCCCCATTCCTCAACTAAGATTTAGGAATGCATATGATTGCATCTGATTGAAGCCACCCTGATGACAACCTTCTCATCTCAGCTTCCCATCACATCCCAGTTGATCCCAGCCTCTTTCTCCTATGTCTGCAACATCATCTCTCTTCGAAGTCTCCCCTTTTCTGTCCTGTTAACCATTCCTCATTTATCTTCTCTCTTGGTAACAAAAATTTTTAAAGTATCAAATCCCATCAGTTTGATTAGAACAAACATGATATTAAATATTTTTCATCTTTCATGTTTTGTCTTTTCAGGCAAACACAGCCTTTTTGACAAGACACTACTTAGTACTGTGTCCATACAAGAAAGGCCTCATAAGCTAATAAGCATATGAAGTCTTTATAGCAATTAATAACTTTCATGAAGATTTCTCTAAGATGATGTCATTTTTAATAACCTGAAGTAATCACATTATGATAAAGTCGTCCAATACCACCTGGCTTTCATTTAATGGACTGCCTAGCACATAACTTTGCAGAAAAGTAAACCCAAAGTATTATCAACGTTATATATTGGCCACAACTGCACTTGAAAAGACAGCATGGATGAACATTTCAAATGAAATTTAATGGACAAGAGTTACACATCTCTGAGCAAGTGTCATAAAATATGTCTTAGCTAATATGAGTGAAGCAGGCTAGGCAGAGGAAAAAAAAAGACAGCTTAGACCAAAAAACATTGCTGGAATCTTGAGCATACTGGACACTGCTGTCCATTGTAATGTACATACACTGTAGGGACAAGAGAGGTACATCCTACTAAGCTATTGAATGGGTATCCATAGAGGAAACATCTATGGGAGATACATCTATACATTACTTGTAAGTTGCATAGAAGCTGAAAGCTGGTGTTCTGGCTGAGTTGCACCTGTTAAGACTGAGTTAATGTTTTCAGAAGGGACCTAGCATTTCAGAGCAGATGCAGAACATCTTCTTGGCTGCGAAGGCCAGTGACACAACACAGAGCTTCTGCAGAAAACAGATGTAAAGAACATTTTTAATCCTGGGAGACCAAGACAAGACTTTTTTTTTTTTTCACAGTTTACTTTTCGTGCCATAAAGCTGCTGCTTTCAACTCCATTCAGTGGATTATGCTGTTTAACTTCATATAATTGACAAATTGTCCTGTAAATCTTCTAGCCAACATCTTAGTGCTTTATAGTCATCAATCTCACTCTCCTCGGATGTGCCCATTCCACAGATATAAGCCAGTACAGTACAACAAAAGTTGACTTCTTTGAAGCACCTCTACCAGATATCATGCTGACCTCTTGGTAAATTGGTAGCTTCCTATCAAGAATGAAAACTGAGTAACAAAGCAATGTGTAGCCATGAAAAAATCAGCTTTGCTGGTGCCAAATAAGGGTTGAGGTCAACAGGGCAAAAAATTTCATGGGGCTGCAGGCATCGCCTTGCAAAAGCAGCTTCCTTTGGACCCTCCACAGCAGCAAGCTCACTTCCCAAGCACTCCCCATACAGAATATAGAAGACAACGGTAATGTGAGACTTCTCACCTTCAAACAGGCAAAAATAGTTCCACCTGCTCTGCTGAAACAGTGAGTTAATTCGCCCAGAGATTACAGCTCAAATCACACTCTGCTTTACAGGAAGCACATAAACCCCCCAGCTCACATTTCTGTGTGCAACGGGGTATTCCAAGGAGACTACAGTTATGAACTACTGTGGACATATAATGGCATAATTGAGAATTATGCAACCAGTTCTCAAAGATTACTGGCTCTTTGAGCAATCTATTTAGTGAGAATAGGACTCCACACCTTCCTCTGTGTGACAGATTCTAGCCCTTGGCACCTTGGTAATGGAGATGGATATGCAAATCCACTAGTGGTTCTTATACTGCAACTGCCTTGAGGCTCTCAAGTTTCCAATTCACATACTTGAAATAAGAGCTCTTGATGAAAACATAGCATGTAGCTGGCTGAAACGTGAGGGATCACTCAATTTCAGAGGACTGTGTAGTCTTTTGTAATTTACATCAGCTTCAGACATTGTATCACAGAACTTTTATGATCTGATTGCCTGGAATGACTCAATCCAATACATGCAAGAATGACACAGCACTCTGCTTATATTGATTACAAGTTTGAGTGGTGTGTGCATCACAAAACAAATCTATTACTGCACTTGCAGAATGAAATCCCTGAAGCTTATGCAGGTCACTAAACAGAACTTCCCTGCCATAAAATATTTATTGCATATCCTGCTTTTTCCATCCATATTAGTGCTGAGATATACCTTTTACATTTACTAGTGTATTACAGTGTGATAACACATTTACTCTATTAAGCAATGCTGTCTGATTCCTTTCCTAAGCAAAGTAAATATAAATCAGGTAAACACCAGTGAGAGCAATAGAGATACATGGAGTAAAATCCTCAATGCAACAGAGGAATATTTCTAGATAGTCCAAAGATATGCAAGTAGAGAACAAGTGCTAAAGTTAAAAACTTACTGTAAAAAACACTTTTCTGATTGACAGCTAGCATGATTTTTCCCAGAAAAAGTACTGTCAATATTATTTTGCTTCCTTCGGTTTTTCTTACTCCAAAGTCAGTGCAAGCTTTTCATATCTGTATGCTGCCATTGCAAACTGACACAGGTGTCATCTTGCTGTGGCGTTCAGTCACCCCTTTTCCAGGATGCAGGATACTCTTTGGTCTAACACTGCAACTTGATTCTATGATGAACTATACAGAATACATTTCTTGCTGATGTCCTCATAGCTATAGGTTGTATACATGTATTTTTAAACATTTAGCTTTGACCTGTGGTGCTTCACTGTAAGCATACGCAGATTATATCAACACCTTCCACAGAGATGTTACAGTGTTTTTTTAATATTGAAATCAGTGATTTCTTTAGCTTTTTAGATGAACTGTGGTGAAAAAAATTAGTACTGTTCTACCATATCACCAGCATTTGAGCTACTGAAATGAGCATTATGCTGTGAAAATAAAAATGTTGTCCCACACCAAGATGCTCTTTCAGTACCACCATCCCATTAGCATAGATTTATTTCTGCCTTTCCAATTTGCATTGCTGGTTTGCCCCGGAAATCCTTGTCGCTGTCTAATGAAGGAGGTAGCCAATACATCCACAGACTATCTATTGAACTAGAAATTTATTGATATCGCATGTACTATGTATGCTGAGCATGAGGTCAGAGGGGGAAAAATGGCTTCTGAGACAGACTGACACATCTTGCCACATTGCACTCAGCCACAGATCTCTTTGTTGATGTACCACCCTGTAAATTATGCACTCTAATGATTGCCATGTTTTCTATCTCTCCAGTACCACTCATTAGCAAGACACTATTTTATAGAGATCTTCAATGTTTTCTCTTGATCTATGGTTGCTATACATCTGTTATTCAGCTGCAAAAAGTAATTAAGGGGTGCTCTCATGGAAAGAAGAGCAGAGCTATCTGTCAGGAATGTGTGTGCGCATATTAAAAATCACTACCAAAAAGTACTTAAATAAAAAAAAAAAGTTATTCCTGCTACCACATTATGTCAATTCTGCAGTTAATTGCAAATGCAGATTGTAAGAGGGGAACTACTGTGCACAGTAGATTTGTCTACACAGAAGAATAAGTGGGTCTTATTAGTTTTGGGGAGATAGCAAGAATTTTAATTTCAGAGTAAAATTGTGCTTGATTTGTCAAAAAAGGGTTTTACTTTCACAGCTTGTTTGCTACTGCCCTGTGCCATGTAATAAACCCCACTATATCTGAAGAGCTCTGTGATGCAGCCCATGGCAATGAGGTATAAATAAAGATAGCAACTATTTGTTTGTTTCAAGTATGATTTTTAAAAACAAATAAGGCATGTATATTAGACATATTTGCTCACAAACAGTGCTGGTGCATGCATGTGTATCTCGTGTGTGCAACTCCATGGGACCTCTCAGTAGAGACTCTCTTCAATCACTAAAATCTTCATCTATAAACACTGCTCCAGCTTAATCATCTGTAATAAAGTAACTATACTTCTGGTTACCTTTTTTCTACACTCCTGCTTTGCTTTACAATTCTTAAAAGATTCTCGGAAGCATAGACATGCTTCTGAGAAGTCTGTTATAAAACAAGCTAAAATTGCTGCTTTCGTGGTGGCATTTAATTGGGATGTTTTTCGTCAGGACCCATTAGAGCTCTCCTGCTGGTGCAGTTGGTGATGCCATGTTATGCCATATGGAGGGCTCAAGTTTGGAAGCAATTCTGGGGATGTTTGATCTTTGTGCTAGTGAAGGCTGAAATAGAAATAAAGGCAAGTCCCAGCACTAGGGACTTGAAAGCACAGTCTGAATTACTCATGTCCCCTAGTGGCTGACAATATGCATGGGATTTTAAAAAATGTATCTTTAAGGCACAGAGGTAATTATGAAATGGGGAAGTCCAAACAGTTAATTAATACAACTTTCTCCAACAGGATTACCTTATTGTATCAGGCCCAGGAACTTTCCTGTATCAGAAAGTAACAGAAAACTGGACAAAGCTTGCAGAAGTTAGTGAAGATTAAAATGTAACACTTTCTAATGGTGCAATGCAAGAACAGTGGAAGTAGTTTTACAACTGCTACAGATATTACAAGGATGTTAAAAACAAAAAAACATATGATTTATGTATTTTTTATCATTAATGCTATTAAAATATTTAGCATAGTCTTATGAACAAGTAACACAATCCTTCTTGTTGTCTGAAAAGGGTTCCAAATTTATGGGGTTTTGTAACTGGAAAATAGTAATACATTTTACCAATAATTAAAATGAATTTGTGTCCAGACAACATATTGGGGTATAGGGATCATGATTGGAAGCTCATTCTATCTTTCAAATTAAATTTCATTAATTGGAAAGTATTAGAGTATCCATAACTTATGTTGCTACTTTAATTTCCTGTACAAAGCATCTTCAGTTTTTCCCTGAGTTACTTCTTAATTAATGAACTGCTTTAAAAATAAACCAGTTTTGTTAGGTGTAATAGTTGGAACATCAGTATTGGGTTATGTCTGCCTCCCTAAGAATAATATCTGTAGTTTGGATTGCATTTCTACTACATCTCTTTGATGAATCCTTCCATCTCTGTCTCTGATTCCAGCAACAGATTTTTTCACCTGAAGCTACATTACATTCATAAAGCATTATTCTGACCTTCTAGTTGATAGATTTCAGGCAAGAGCTTGCTAGGACTCAAGGAAGATCATGTAGTAATAATTCTACCTTCAACATCGTTGCAGTATTTGTAAATCCCCTTCTGCAGTGAGCAACAACAATTACTGGCATGTTGACTTTTTTTTTCCTCTTTCTGCATGAAGGTTTACCAATTTTAAAAAGTGATAGCTATTAAAACAGTGAGCAATAAGACAGATTTTGATATACCTGGCATGTAATGAGATACAGAACCTTACTGTAAAATACACTTTTATATCAGTAATGAGGCCAGGGGCTCATGAAACATTCAGTTTGGGACTGCATTAAAGTGGTCTACTATATTGAACCTACACAGAAAGTTGTTTTCAAAATCAAAACCAGCTCTGATTTTTGCAGACCATTCATATTTCCGTAAAACAGCTAGAAACAGCACCTAGGGCAAATACTACCTCTGTTCAAGGAAAATCCTTGAGATTCACTTCTGGAAAAAGCAATTCAAACTATATCCACAGTGTCACATGTGTAGACTAGTAGGCACACAGTAAGAATGTATAGCAGAATAGGTATGGACAATGCTGAGGCTTTTTAGACATCCCAGCAAAGCATAAAGCCAGGCTGGAATTGAAACTTCAGTGCTGGGAAGATTATTGTGTTTACAATATAGAAACATAGAATGATTGGGCTGGAAGGAATCTTAAAGATCATTGAGTCTCAATTCCCCCCGCCCTGGGCAGGGCCACCTTCTGCTAGATCAGGTTACTCCAAGCCTTGCCCAACCTGGCCTTGAACACTGTCAGGGATGGGACAGCCACAGCTTCTCAGGGCAGCCTGTGCCAGTGCCTCACCACTATTGTGATGAAGAATGTCTTCTTAATAACAACTAAATCTATCGCCTTTCAGTTTAAAGCCATATGAGGAATTCATCTATATATATATAAAATAATATATATGTGAGATATATATATATATGAGTAATTCATAGCATGAACAGTTCAAGGTGACATATTACAAGGTACATAGTTTGCAGTGGAGAATGTCCCTATAATTATTATATTTTTCTGCTCCACCTTTAAAATAATGTTATTTTTTTTAATTCTAAAATAAAACAGTTTTGATTGATGTTGTTTTTTAATTTGCAATTATGGAAACCATCCCATAGGAGAAAGGGGTATCACTTTAGAGTCTCTGAAACTTCTCAGATGAAGCATCAATGCACACATCATCAAAGGTCCATCAGGAAACAACAATAGAAACCTAGGCTGTGGGAGGTATTAAAAACCATAAAAACCTGAAAAACTAAAGGATGGCCCAAGGCTTTAGCCCTGAGCACCAGTAAATGAATGGAAAACAAAATAAAAGAACATTAATTCTGCAAGGAAAGTACATTGGCTGGGGGCTTCTTGGAAAAAATAAAGAGAAGGCTTTCTTCTCATGGAAATTTACTCTAGACACCACTACATGAAGCTAAAATACAGAACTGCAAGCAGAAAAGGCAGTCTTCTTAATCAAGGTAATTTGTTTCCTTATTTAATGTACAATCTTTTGAAGTAATTAAGGGCTTCTGCAGTTCTCAAGTTGAATGGTACATACTAGAATTTTTCTGACACCATTAGCTCCTTCAGCAAGGGGGAAAAAAAAGTGTATTTGTGCAAATTAACTGTCAGCTTCCTAGGTGAATCACTGGAGGGGGAGCAGGGGAAACAACTCTGTCTTCTTTTCTGGGACAGCCATTAAGCTGTTGCCATTTCTTCTAATGGTTTTGCCTTCTGCATCTTGTATTTGTATCCAAAACCTCAAAAAAACCAAAGTACAATGGCAGAGAGAATGGAGGAAAAAAAAAAAAAGAGAAAAAAAAGAGAAAAAAGAAAAAAAAGTAAAGCAGAATTGACTAAAATAACGGGAAGAAAGAATGAAAGTGAAAGAGATAAATGTAAAGAAAGACCTTGCTTCACAAAGTTAACATTCATCACATTCCTCTAGCACTATCAAATTATTATCTTGCGTGTTCATTAGTAGATCTTCATATCTACAGAACTGTTTCAGTATAACTTTTCAGCATAATTTTCAAAGTTACAAATGTGCTGCTTAAGTTGGTGGAAATAAAAGCAGACAAGTTTTCTGTAGTTTGTGCAAGCTTGGTAATGGCATGCTGTAAAGGAAGAAGATGGTATTTGGCGGTTAGAAGACTTGTTTGCCTGGTATTATCTCTATCTTAACACCTCCCTCTCCTCCAAAACTAAGAAACGCATGCCAAAACAACAATAACAACAAAAAAATGCAAACAAACAAATACACACACACAAAAAAAAAACAAACAAAAAAACCCCACACAAACAAACAACAACAACAACAACAAAAACCCACAAAACCCAAAACTCCACCAAACCTACAAGCTCTGAAGTTGCAGGAAGAAGAGTGGCAGCAGTACAGTTCATATATCTACCACTGTCATCTGCTTCAATGTAACCAATATCAATTATTTTAGTTAATTCATTCTTAAAGGTCCTCCAAAATGAATTATGTTAAAGAAAGTGAGTTTCCTCTGTTTGATGCTCTTCACATCAAATCAGAAGTTTTCTAAAAACTTACTAAGTTATTAAGAATTTGGAATACTCAGTTTTCCATACTGAACATCCTACTTAATTAAGCAATCAAGAAAAATAAATCCCTTTGCTTACATTGGCTTCAGAAAGCAAAATTTAAAAGCATCTGATTTTTAGCTCTTGAAAGACTAAACATGCATATGCAGAGAACTAATGCTAATCCTTGCCATGATCATACACCTGCACTTGGGATTTGACCAAAAGTTATAATAAGAACCATGTCACCCTTGAAACGAGCACTTTGTTCATTGGAAAATCTCTAATATTGAGGGTAAGCCACATGGGCTTGTGTGCTTTCCCAAATGCACAAAAAAAGCATTATACAGGAGGCAATAAGCAAAAAAAATTAAGAAACAACTTGAACAGCTTTCAACCATACATTATCGAGACCTATGTAGATATCTGTGCCCTACATGAGTGTTTTTTTCTGGAATATGGAGGAGAAAATAGACCAGGTAAAAATAAAAGCCACCATTCTGCTTCAAGATGTATGGATGAAACTATAACAAAAAATTAACAAACTGCAAATGAGCAAAAGTGAAAGTATACTAAAAAGCAGGAGATAAAATATGTGCTTTTTGGATTCAGAAAGTGAAGTCAGGCTCCTATTCATATATTCCTGGGTTAAGAAAAATGTAGATTAAAAGTCTCTAAAAGCCTGTTATTGCATTATACTTACCGTCACACATATGCATACATAATAATAGGCATCAGCTAAAAGTAGAGCAATTGGGGCTGAGTTCACCACTTTGCATTTTATTCTCTACAGTGCTATTTGGATGTTTACTGTGAAAAAACAAGCGTTTCATCTGTGAATGGGTCACTGACCTTAGAATTGAAAGATTTATCAGGGCATGTTTGCATGACAAAATACAGCACTACATAGAAACATACTAGCGCTAAATGTGACATTTCCAAAATTGAAAAGGATTTAACTAAATTAGCACAGTTCTCTGATCAGCCTTCTATGCCCTGCTGTTCAGTAAAGCTACTTAACCCAGAGAGAGCTGTACTAACAGAGGTATACTTGTCCTGGTTTCTCTATTAGCCCAGCATGACTCTACTGAATTCAACTCAAAGGGAATTTACATGCTGCACTCCAAAAAGGATCCCTAAACCTTCCAACACCTCCTAATTTCAACTTAAATAAGAACCTTTCCAGTAAAAGTAAAAAAAAAAAAAATAGAAAAAACAAAAAACAAACCAAAACAAACCAACCCAACCCCCCCAAAAAACAAACAAAACAAAAAAAAACCAAAAAAGCAAACATAAAAAAAACCAAGAAAACCATAACCAAAACCAACCAAAGAACCAGCAAAGTAAATGTATTTTACTTATTACTATGAGTTCTGAGAAAGACCTGGCTCCAGTACACCTTTTATGTCCTTACTACAAAAGAGGTGGAAGTATGTAGAGCACATGAAGAGTACCAGCACATCCTAAAAACATCTGGACTCCCAGATAGCAGCAACACAGCGACCTGCAAGGACAGATACTCAGTGGAAAGCTAGTGGACTTGCCAGAAACTTCTGTTAAAAAAAAAATAAAATAAATCAATCCAAGAGGGAAAGGAACATGAATTTAGGCTTAAGTGAGATCTTGATAACAAAATATACTTAGGACACTCTCTCATGAGGATTCTTTGTCATCTTGTAAAGCTTTCCCATAGACTAGGCACTCCTAGCCTCCTTTTTCTACCTGGGAAGCTGTTTTCCTGGCTAATGCAATCTCAAATTATAGAAAATCAATTGTGTTTGAGACTGCTACTTATATGCCAAATCTATTTGGAAGAAGTCCAGACATTTAGAAGCTCATACAACACTGTGTGATCACACTGTCTTTCTCCATGGGACAGCTGTTCTATTTGACAAATGGACCCTAAATGATGAAATAAATGACCTGGGATACTTGCGGATACATACTGTAGCTGAACAGAAGATGAGGTCCCTGTTGACATCTGATAAGCAGCATCAAAAACCCCAGGGAACATCATGAAGAAATACACCAACATCTAACTGTGATATGTATAGAAGCAATCACATAATCATTGGAGATTTAAATCTGAGAGGTCAGATTCTGAAAATGACCCACTACTGGAAACCAAACAGAATTTAGGAAATTATAGGAGAAGGTCTTGTACCTCAAAAAACGCTTACTAGGTTGTCGTTGAATGTTACTATTCTGAGAAAATCACATCTTATAAAAAAGGTGTCATGGTTTAAGCCATAAATCAGCCAAGCAGTTTTTTTCTCTCACTCACTCCCTCCTTGTTCTTCCCCCCACTACAGGAGGGATGGGAAGGAGAATCGAAAGAATGCAACTGCTACAAGTTAAGAACAGTTTAGTAACTAAGGTATAACACAAATCACTACTGCTACCACCACTAATAATACAAGAGAAATGCAAGAAAAGAGAATACAATTGCTCACCCAGCCCCACCAAGCAGTGTACCCCCACCACCTGATACCAAGCCCAACCATGCTGTATTGTTCCACCCCCACCACCCCCCCACCCCCCCACTCCCCGGTCTCTGCTCTCCGTTTTACATCCTGGGCATGACGTGCTATGGTATGGAATACCTCTTTGGTCAGTTTGGGTCAGGTGTCCTGTCTCTGCTTCCTCCTGGCTTCCTTCTGGCTTCCACTCCTCCCTGGCAGAGCATGAGGCTCAGAAAGTCCTTGGTCAGACAAAACACTACCAAGCAGTAACTGAAAACACTGGTGTTATCAGCGCTGTTTGCAGGCCCAAAATCAAAACCACAGCGCTGCACCAGCTACCAAGAAGAAGAAAAATGACTGCTGCTGCTGAACCCATGACAAAAGGTTACCACCTTCTGCCTTCATCTCTTTCTCAACCTGAGCTACATTCAGACCTTTGTGGAACAAATTACTGCTCCTGAGTTAGGGCAAGTCATCTGTTCCTGTGACTTAGACACCTGAACTGGGTACGTGAAACAAGTTAGCTTGCAAACAGAGGGGAAAAATTTAAAAAAATTGGGCCAGATAATTTTTACAGATGCCTAGAACCATGGTCTTCAAAAATAAAAGAGAGCAAAAGAATTCACGGTAGCTTCTTTGCCAGTAAATATAGCCTAATATACTTTTTTATAAGCAAACAAAATTCAGAGTTTATTCTGGTTTTTGGTTTTAGCTTTATTTTGTTGTTTTTTTTTTTTTTTAAAATAGTAAATTCCATAAAGCTGAAAATAATCATGAACCAAATCACTTCTGTAAAAGAACTAAGCAGAGGGAAAAAAATAAAAATTGAGAATAGCTTAGTAGATGCTCAATGTAAATGGGTAATCATGAATTATAATTGGGAACTGCATAAAAGCATTTTCCTAGATGCTCAAAACCAGAAACCAATAACGGCAAAATACAACTCTCTACAAACGAACTACAAAGCAAAACAACATGTTTCAAAGCAAAACTGAATGCAGCTATTTAGTCAATGTAAAAATATATTTTTATAGCAAATGAGGGGAAAAAATAGTAATAAATACAAGCCTATAGGTCGGGTCTTGAGGAACTAGCAATAGAAACCAAATAACATTAAATCAAGGCCTTACAGATTTGATTAGGATGGCAGAAAATTTGGAAGAGATGAAAGGAATCCTAAAATTGACATAAAGATTTAGAATAGTTACCATAATAATGATGAAAATGCAGAATATCCCAGCAGGTATTTGTTTCTGAATTTTGAACCAACTAGGCATTGCCATATAGTGGTATGATATAAAAAACCCTTTCTATCATAAACTACTAGAAAGTTAGTTGGACAGCTTTCATACAACAGGTCTAAAACCATTTCCCAAAAAACCTAACTAGGCCATGTATTTTAAACATATTATCAAAATATCAAATTCAAAAAACAATTTGGATACTGAGGAAATGCAAGACAACTAATGCTAATGCTAATTTAGAAAGGGCACAGAAAAGCACTTGCATTTAATTTCTCTTGACAACTTTTAGACAAATCGAGCTTGGTTTCTAAAGTACTTACATATTATACAGATAGAGTATCACATGAGATTTTTATTAATGAAGTGTAATGATTCAAAACACAGCATTAAATACATTAATTTAGTTGCAAGCTGGTTGCCTTCTCAAAACTGTAATTAGAAAGAGAACCATCAAGCCTTATTAACACTCCAGTTGCACTCCATTATGAAAAGCCATTGACATTAGGTATAAAGACTCTGACATGCCAATAGCAAGGTTGAGCACCTAGTGCTGCTGTGATTGCAGCATTTGCATACTTTGTCATGAAGTGGAAGGTCTTAAAAGCCCAGTCAAACCTTCAGGTTTGCTTTTGTTTTTCCATGCAAACTATAACATGCTGACAGAAGAGCAGATAATTTTTATGAAACCACTATGTACTTTATTAACAGTATGATTTTCTAAAACCTCTTTGTTATATTTCAATTTAATCAAGGAAGTACAAAAAAAATCTCTGTGAAAAAGCAGGATGAACTGCAGAGGCCAGAGTTTAATTTAATGGTATGCTGTACAGTACCATAATGTAATACAGGTTACAAAGGAAGCCTAGGTGTCATAAAACAGTTCCACTGACTTGGGCAGAGTATTACACCTGCTGATTTTTTTATTTTCTTCATGCTTAGACTAAGTCTATATTTATGGGAGAGGAAAAATGATGAAATATTAAAACAGTAAGCAGCTTGAAGGTTTTATATTTGCTAAAATTTAACAAATGCTGCAGTAAAAGATCAAAGTCCTTAGAGAAAGCTGAAAGGCTTTCAGGAGGAGAAGGGCCTGTCTTGGTACATGCCCTACAGCTCATCCCATGCATTTGGTCCTCTGTCTATTAAGTGACTCCAAGAAGATGATATGGGCCTTCCACTGTAAATAAATTTGGGATTTATATAGTGTTAATAAAAGCAGTGAGATAGTGTTAGGATACTGGTAAGAACAAAGAACAAAACCCACAAATCATTTCTTATTATTTTGGCTCTTCTTTCACAAACCTTTGTTTATACTTTTAAAGACATACATGTATAGATAAGATAATGAATGAAAGAAATAATTAATTTGAAATAGAACTTTGTGGTGGGAATATTGATATAAAGAAATAATAACATAGAAGTTAAAAAACTGAAAATTAAAAGCAAAAATACTAAGAAAGCATGAATTCTCAGTCTCAATTAAAATGCATATATTAGTTCAGAAAAAAATTAAAAACCTCTGTTTCATTAAAAAAAAAAAATCTGATAAAAAATGTGAAGTACAACAATTTTTTATTGTGATGTACCATTAGAGAAGATGGAGACAATTACATAGGACAGAATGGAGCAGTGACATTTTTAACAAGATAGCATTTGTTGTTTCAAATGGCTACATAATCCACAGTTGTATTCGGGGACCCAACAGGATCCTAGTGATTTCTGAATTTGAAAGGTATGGTGCCAAAAAGCTAACAAAAATAAACATTTACAGTTCAATTCTTATCAATATAAAGCCTTTCTCTAATAAACATTCTTTACCCTGACCATGTCAGCTTGTTCAAATCACATCCCATCCCGCCTGTGCCCTACGTTCAAACTTGGTAGAGCAATCAGCGGCTTCATGCAGAAATAAAGTTGAATATTCCCTCGTACACAGTGGCAACACCGAGCAGAAAGGAGGGAGTAAAATAATTAAACCATTAACTAGATTGAAAATTAAATGGCATGGATCAGTGGGTAGCTCTGCATTGGCTTATTGACTGCTGATAGGTTACTCCAATTATTTCCTGTTTCTATTGCAGTAACATTAAGGGTCCCGTTGTGTTAGGTACTGTGCATACACTGCTCTTAATGACTATATCTAAAAGGACAACAAATAGGAAGTGACAGAGTCATAAAAAGGTTAATGTAGTTCATCAAGGTTACAAGACAAGATAATAGGAGGGATGAAAATAAAACATGTAAAGACTACAAACCATGCCTCCTATCCTTTTATCATACTTAAAGTAACCCCTTGATTTAAATAAAGTAGCTGCACAGGAAACCAGAGGTAGCAGTCTTAATACAATGAGTGTCAAAGCACCTGATGACTTTCTGGTGGTAATGGAAAGTCTGTTGAAAGACTGCAGATCTAGCACAGAGGTCAGGAGATGCAACTTTGATTGCATCTTCTGCCAAATTTTTTGTGTAACCAGGGACAAGCTCCTAAAACTTTTATAGATATGGCAGACTGTCCTTGCTCTCAGGGTGTTATGATGACACTTGTTAATGTGACAGCACTAAGGCCCAGGAAGGCTATTTAGACCCAAAGTGCTCTTTGATGCTGAGAATTTTCTACATAAAAGCAGACATCAATCTCAGTGGACTAAAATTCAGAATTTAAACTGTTTTCTCCATTTTGGATTTTTCAGTTCCTTCTGTCTTAAATCCTAACTGTAGTAAGAGCTGATTTCTGACAGTGATTTGGTTACAATGGTTACATGCCTTCATAATGCTAGCAGAATTAAGTTAGGCAAAATTCTGAAAATGTAATACTACTTATCAAAATGAGGCTTGGGTATGTTTACACATTCTCAGCACGTTTTCTCAGATGAGGCCAATACATCAGTCTACATCCACATCTTCTTATTGTTTCCCCTTGGCTATTAATGAGTCTAGTTGCTCTAGATTTTGACAAAGTGAGCATGCTGCTATTAAAGAAAATAACTTTTATGGTAAGCTTCATTGGGCGAATCAATACTTTGCATTAAATGATATATTGTTGAAATTCACCACTATGTGCATTAAAAGTTGAAAAGCCTGTTGTTAAAAATATATACAGAATGTGAAAAAATGAGATCAGAGCACAGACCAAATCATGTCTTTACATTCCCTTATTCTACAATATGCCCATAATTACTAGAGAAAAATTCTCTGAGACAGCAGATGTAGCCACTGGGGAGAAGGGTGCTTTTTTTGTTTTGCAGAGGGAAGCTTATGTATTTCCATGCTTCCCACTTTCAGAATGATTTTTTCTGAGCTGCATAATGTTGAATTAGGTATTAATGTACCAAACTATTTACCATTTGCAGGACTGTGGATAAATAGGCAAATATTTAATACTAAAAAAACCTTCATGAGATGCCACTTTTACTAGCTGGTGCTCAAAGATGGTTCACCTAAAAGCAGAGGCAGATCAGGCCAGATAAGCAGAATTAAAGAAATTACTGCCCTTTAGAATAGGAAAATATATTCATTTGCTTTCCGTGACCATTAACAATAACTCAGCTCCTAGTTTCACATCATAAAAAATAGTGTCTGGGAAGCAAGCAGAATTTGTGGCGTTATTTTCTGCACTGAAGCACGAGATGACATTCCTTCAAAGGATTTTCTCTTCTCTAATTTATTGTTTTCACTACGGCACATCCCTTGGAGACGACATAAGGCTAGAATCCAAGTCAAACATAAAGAGAGAATCTTCCTTCTTTTCCATTTATTTTCTAAATAAATGCTTTCTTTGTGAGGAAATGGAATATTTCTTTCCGTAACTTAAAGTATTTTATAAACTGTTGAAAGTAAGACACATGCTGGCACATACCATTTTAAAGTTCATGATAGTCATCTGAAGTAATGTGAGGAAAAGCTGACCATTCATCTTGTGAAAGGGAGTTGTTCATAGTAAAATACTATGATGAAATGAGTTTTGTTAACCTCCCAGTGGGCATCTGCAATTCAGCAGGTATAGATAAGGTGTTTTGCCTTTGTACCATGTTATGCATGTAAGCAGAAGATGCCGTGTGTTTTTGCACATAAACCACTTAACTACTGCTCACTCTTCTGCATTTCAAATGCTTCTTAGAAACTGCATAGCTGTTTC
Organism: Forpus xanthops; assembly: GCA_032466535.1. NCBI lineage: Eukaryota > Metazoa > Chordata > Aves > Psittaciformes > Psittacidae > Forpus > Forpus xanthops. Next base: position 10,776 of record JASSUY010035026.1, on the reverse strand, counting down.
TCAGTTTTGTGTCTTAGCCAGGACAACTATGGTTTTAATTTTTAACTTACCTTTTTAGGTCAGCAAAGTTACCAGCCTACAGAATCCATGTACTACTCATGTTGTCAATGCACTTTAGGTTTTTCTGTATTTCTGAGGATACCTTACTCAGTCCTTGTCTGTGTTCTGCACTGGGCTTTCTATTTCTTTGGTTGTGTTCTAATATATGCATCAGAAAAGAAAAATAGAGAAAGTAAGAAGGAACCAAGCTATTGTACTAAAGGAATATTCATTGAACATAAGTGTACGGCTACCTTAATCATTCAGATTCATGATTCACTAGTACAACAGGACAAAATTAACTGGCAACAAAAGTAACTTTTGGCATAACAGCACTTCCTACTTGTGTTGGTTTCAGCTGAAATTATGGCAAGGCAATATCTCCAAGAACCGCCCCTTGTTTTTTTCAAGTTGATATACTCTTGTGTGATGCGAATGCTACAAACTTTGGTACTGCCAGAATAACTTCCTGAAGCTTAGAGGAAACAAGCTGCACTGTATTTCCCTGTAGTATTATTCTATTATTATCTATTCCTATGATATATACCTATCATGATAGCAGAGATCTGGAGAGTTAAAGCAGCTACAGAGTCAATTTCGTAACTACTGTAAAATGTGAAGAGACTTGAAAAAAAGTGTTGCTCTAAGAACATCATTAAATAAAGAGCAAAATCCTGGGATGTTAAATGGTTAGGTTTGGGGTGTTTTATTCATGTTACAATTTGGGTAACATTATCTTAATTATCTAAGGGATTGCCCTTAAGGAAATAAATTTGTCATCCATTATGTAAACAGATTAAAGACAATGGAAGATCACATTCTACTTTACAAAGTGACAGTAAATTACAATCTACTGAGCAAGCTGCCAATAAGTACACCTACTAGTTGTTACAGCAATGAACTGCAACAAATTTAGTAACCAGTATCTGTGTCTCATTTCCACAACTGAGAGACAAAAGTGATCTTTTTCCAGCTACATTCACAACTAAAAGCAGGGCTATGCCGGAATTCTTGACCAACACTCAAATGTTATGTCTATTTAAAAATTAAATTTAGCAGTCTATCTGCCTTCTAACAGAAAAAAATCAGGATTACCTATACTTTATTTCTCATTTCTTTTGTTTCCAGTAAGATATACATCAATAATTAAGTATAAACATAGTAGTGTTAAAGTTGATACTAGTTATTATGATATTTAAGCTCTATTATTTTCTCCACCTATTCTTCGTTTTGGCTCTGGTCCATCAGAGTTGCTGTTTTATTCAGGCTGAGAGATACAGTATCCAGAGGTAACGGCAGAGTAAAGTGATTGTTTTAGAACACCAAAATTGCCCCACTTCATTAGTTTCAACACATAAAAGATTCAGAGGAAAAAAGCCCCACAACTGATAGAAGCAACAAATAGATTGGGATAGGGCAAGGCTTCCTTCCATAAGTTCCCTGTCAACACCAGGCGCAGGGCCTCATGGGACAGAATTAAGAAGTCAAAACATTTTTGGCTAGACAATTTAGTGCATTAAAGTAGAAAGAAAAAAAAAAGAAAGAAAGAAATCAAGGAAAACTCCTCTAACCCAGATACAACAGTCAACTGGCTCCACAGTAATGCTCCTTTCACTTCCAAATTCAAATCCACTGCACAGCTAGTCACTTTATTTGTGTTAGCATCTTCCAATGATTAATATGTAGAGTATCTTATTACTAAAAGCAACTGGAGACTTATTTCAATGTCATGCACTTCTGTGGGTAACGTATTACCAACAAGTCTCCAGTGAGGAGAGAGCATTGGAATTTACAGGAATAACTTGATTAAAATAAAATCTGCAGTAAACTTTGGCTTGTAGAAAGCACGGAAAAAAGTTTAAAGGACACTGAGGAAACTTCTTTCCTCTAGGAAACAAGCTTTAAAGCTAATTAAGTATTCATGCAATATTTGCATCTTACTAGCTGCAAATTTTCTTAATTTAATTGTGGAGCATTGCTGTTATTAGTAATCTGAATAAAATCTACCAAATCTCTTAATTATCCCTGTCCAGTTTCTGACTAGGCATATGAATGCATAATCCATGTGATATTCACTTAGTTGTGTAAATTTCTTTGCTATTTCGTATTGCCTAAGTGTTCATACAAAAAATACACCACCACAAGAACTGATTTGGGTTTTGACTTCCTGTCATCTTAATTACATTTTCCCTTTAAACACAAAATTAGTTTGCTTCCCTCTGAGAGGATGCTTTACAGAGGCTTTCAGTGTGATTTCTTAGAATCATAGAGTAGTTAGTGCTTTAAAGGACCTTAAGATAGAAACACAGAATGACAGAATAGTTAGGGTTGGAAAGGACCTTAAGATCATCTAGTTCCAACCCCTTTGCTAGGGGCAGGAACACCTCCCACTAAACCATGTCACTCAAGGCTATGTCCAGCCTGGCCTTGAACAATGCCAGCAATGGAGCATTCACAACTTCCCTGGTCAACCCATTCCAGTACCTCACCACACTTACAGTAAAGAATTTTTCCTCAGATCCAATCTAAACTTCCCCTGTTTAAGTTTGAATCCATTACCCCTTGTCCTATTTGCTACAGTCCCTAATGAAGAGTCCCTCCCCAGCATCCTTATAGGCCTCCTTCAGTTACAGGAAGGCTTCTTGATCAGTCTTGACCAGTCTTTCAATAAAAAGCCATTCTCCACAGTTTGTAACTCAGACTTTTCATAAGCAGTGGATTTAAATTCATAAATTTAAAGACTGAAGTTAACATAATCTAACAATATCTCCTGCAGAGCATGCTTACCTGGTCGAGAGCGCTATCAAACTTTTTGCCAGAGGGCCTTTCTTAATCTTACCTAAACTATTTCTAAAATACTATTAGGGTAGGAATAAACCAAGGGGGGGAATTATTATTATTTTTTTCAGAGTTATTGTTCTAGTGAAACATCCAGTACTATGTAAATGACCTATTCTAGTCAATTTATTCCATATGATGAAAAAGAGCCCATATAACATTAATTTGGGCTCACTATCTAAAGGTTTAAAATTGACATTCAAAACGAAATGAAAACCAATAATGTGTGGGTTGAGGATTACCAGAGGATTCAGGAAGGAAGATGCCTTTGGAAATTAAAGTTGTGTGTTTGCAGTAGGATAACCAGTGATAAAAATCATGGTCTAATTTAATAAACAGCAAGAATGGGAAAAGAAAAGTGGAATACACTAAATACCTGTCTAAATGGCAGTATTTGAACAAAACAAATCAAATCTCTGTATGACAGCACCTCAGTTTTTGTAACAACTTTAACAGTTATATCCAAAGTTTTTGTTATTTGGTGCAACAGATATTCCAGAAAAAGAAATAAATATTTTGTTACTATTCAGATTTGTAGATATATTTGAAAAAAAAGAGATAACAATCTGTGTTGCTTTCAGATAAAAAGGTAAAAACTGCTTTCTTTTGCTTAAATTAAAGAAAAATGGTGTATATTTTTCCAATTCAGGTGACAAAGTTAATTGTAAAATAATATTAATAATTTTTAATATTAATACTTTTGGGATTTTTGAGTGAATGATTATTCACTTACCAGATATAGCTCCCTGAAGATCTCAAAACACTTCACAAATATTAGTGAATGATGACAGCTTTGTAAGAAATACAGTAAGTAACAATCTTCTATTCTACAGAAGAAACAACTATGTCACAATCTTTTTTAAACAAGAAATGGCGAGGAAATGAAAAGAAACCAACCCCGATTCCCTTCTCCTGCACGACAAAGATTGTTCTTCCTTTTGTGTTTGATATTAAGTAGTGCATTGCTTCCATATTGAGCAGTTTGCGTCTGTACCATTTTTAGAAATCATTCTGAGGGAAGTTAGCAAAAGGACTTCAGATAAATAACAAAATGTTTTTAACATGAAATACTGTATCTTGTGTAGAAAAACACTGCATTCAAGACTTTTCATTGGAGATGATGTTTTATTACATTTGGTAGTCATTACTTCAATGATGAGAAGATGGTAAAAAATGAAAGATGGCCTTGGCTACTCAAAGGACCATCAAACTTTAATACATTTCTGTAAGACATACTTTTATACTAAAGGCACGGAAAATAATGAAATCACAGTGTTTACAACTCACCTTCACACAAATATGCATTCAATTTTTAATGCATTCAAAAGAGCTAGTTACCTCACAATCTTTAAGAATGCAAACCAGGTAGTTTTAATAAAATATATGCAAAGATGCTATCTTATAATAATCGGAGAAATGGCAACTCATTAGTAAATGCAAATCCCAATACACCAAGAAAATTCCCTTCCTAATTGCTGATGACAAACCATGATTGTCTTGAGAAACTGGGGTTTTATTTTGGAAGTTCTGGAGGGAGTAGTACTAATTTAAGGGGGGAAAATAGGTATACGTTAATATGCATTAAGGACATGAATAATATCTTTTCATTTTTTAGCACAATTTTTGTGATTGAGTCTATCTAAACATATGAAAGTATGAAAGTCCATTTTTCCTTTAGACCTTTCATATTACTCATAATAACATACATAATTCTACATTTCATGTAAAATTTGAGACAGTAAGTACAGTATAACTTTGATCAGAAAAAGGATAAAGAGCTGTGCAACAACCTGAAAAAGCCCAGTCTGAAATAAGAAAAATTTTCTATTTCCTTCAGGTAAAACAGAGATATATCTTTCAAAATAATGAAAATTGGAAGTGGGAGCATGCATCAGGAGACAGGGATGAAAGTACAATCAGATGGTCTTACAGGTCAAGAGAGTGAGGCTTATGATCAGCTCATAAAGCCTGACAGGTCTATATATGACATCTCAATTTTTCAGAGGAAAAATGGGGAGATAAAGTATAAGCAGTTGGGGTATGAAGGATTTGTACCAGCTTACTTTTGGTAGAGCAAAGTTCCAAGTTAGGTGGTTGCAAATACTTATACTCATTTTTTCAAGGCTAGAAGGGACCATTAAAATAACCACTTCTTCCTCTTGGAATACTGCAAACCAGAGAATTAAACACAGCAAAAGTGATTTTTTAAAAATTCTTTTAATTTTATTTAAGAAACAACAACAGACTAAAGCGATAAATTTCCATTTCATTGCAACAGAAAGTAGGATTCTCATTTGTTCACTCAATACCTACCTATAGATTGCCTAGTCTCCATAGGCAAGAAGACTGATTAAAAGACAGAATATTATAAAGAACCAGACCAGGAAACTACAGTAAGTGGAGTTGGCTGGAACACCTAATACACTGATCTGACTTTTTTAGGTCTTTGGTAGATACCTATATAATACAAACCTGCAAAAAGCAGGCCGTGATGAAGTTGTAATGAGAGGGCTGCCCTTCTTCCTAAGCAACTGGCCTGGGGATTACAGCAGTGTTGAGATGTCTAAGGACAGTGCCGAGATGGTGCTGCAGGGAAGCACTGGAAAGAGGGGCAGACTGGCTTGGTCTCAGCCACACTGCCTCTGGGCAGTAGCCTCTGAAATAAACCATCCAGACAACTGCAACTAGGCTTCATCTAAGAAAAATGAATTTTCTCACTCAGAAAGCATGTCTGTGAGTAAATTAAATGCAGATAATGTGACTACTTCCGTGTGAAATTGGAGATATACTTCTTAACCATTTAGATGCATGCTAAGGCTACTGGAATACAACAGGTTTAGCAGAAACAACACTCTTTGTAGCTCAGCTTTTTTTCCTAAAGAAAGTCTGTAACTGTATGAAAAGAGAAGCTCTTGCCTCATCAAACTTGTGATTCAAGGAGATTCCCATCCTTTTGAATTCCCAATGATGCCAAGCCATCCAAGCTCTGCCCTCAAATAAGCTGTAAGACTTCAGGTGACTCTGGTGACCAAAGTTCACAATACTGTCATACAACTGGACAGATGCCATTGCCAGAAAACTCATTCTTCTCAGCTCAGTCATCAGTAGGAGGTAACTCACTGTCATGCACAATTACATTTCAGCGGTAATAACACTTCAGTCAAAGGTTTGCTGTTGGACCCCCTTAACAATATGCATCAAGAGAGAGGGTAACTGGCAAGACAGAGTCAAAAACTGAAAAAGAAAATTGGAGTCTGACTAGGGCATGTGCAGACTTCATATTCCCAAAGGCAATCAGTTAGCGGTACACTGGCAAATTTGCCAAACTGTTATAAACGACATACAAGAGGAAATACATTCCTTTTTTTTTTTTTCATAATTACAGCCAAGGAGACACATAAAAATTCTTTTTATTATTCTTTGCATGTTGTTATTAAATCACTGAAAACTAGTATCGAAAAGGAACAAATGAAGACGGGAAGTGGAAAAAAAAAAAAAAAAGAAGACAAAAGTACATTAGTAATTTCCCTGAGGGAAAACAAACAAAAATAACAGCCAAAACCAAAAAAACAAAGCTCAAAAGGAAAAAGCAGCCATTCATTATATTCTATGCCATTGTAAAAGCAAGAAAGTATACTTTTCAAGCATTTTTATGAGTCAGAAGTTATCCCTTTTTCCTGCATATATGAGCACTGCTTTGGGACACAAGAAAAAACAGAAGCAAAACTGACACAAAACCCAAGCCAAAGCTGCTTCCCTCCAAATCTTCCCAGTCTCTATAAACAACTTGCAAGCACAAATTATGGGTTTTGCCTCACAACAGCGTGAGCATAAAATTGGTTTTGTAAAATATGTCTTTAATGGAATTCCTAATTTATTGGGTTATTTTGCCTCAAAAAGGTAAATAATAATGATAGTAATAGAAGAGAGAGTCAACAAGTACCTGTAGAAGTTGCTAGGACCAAAGATAACACATTAATATGATCTTTCCAGCTGGTGTACAGTCCCTATGTACCAAATACCAGGACAAACCTATGTAATAATTACAGAAATGGCCAAATGTGTACCACCTTTGCTTTCATAAAAAGCAGCTGCACAGATCTATTTTTAAGGCTTCACTCATCCTTGTTTGCATTTGATTTATCACCTAGACCACAGAGCATTCTTCTTTGCATCTGACTTCAATCAGGATTTCCATTCAGGTAAGCCAGTAGCACCAGTAGAAAGCATTTTATAGCTGATAAAGAAAGATTCATTCACAGTTGCTCATAGGCCCTTTATTCATGGAATCACAAATGTATTTGGCTTGAAAACACCTTAAAGATCATTTGGTTTTCAGCCCCCTGCCATGGACAAGGATGTCTCACACTAGACCAGGCTGCTCAAAGCCCCATCCAACCTGGTGCCATTAGATCTGGTATCACTAGGATACTTGAATGGGACATTCTAGCAATAACTGGAAGGCTGGTTTCCTTCTCAAGCTCCTAGGGTAAAGAGCCAGACCTGATGTTGTAAAATGGAAAGTACCAGAAAATTAGCTGCCTAAACTACAATCCCAGAGTAAGTGTTTAAGCCATAAAATAGTACATAAGGAAAAAAGCTGGAAAGAAAGTTGTTAAGTCTCTAAACTTTATTTAACTTGAATTCTCATAAGTTCACTAACTGGTGGCTCCTTCCCATAAAATATACCTACAGTATTCCACATTCTTTCTACTGGTTCCTTCAGTAACTTTAATAGCTCTCATTAGCAGTTGCCCTTGAGTTATCCAGATTTCCTGATTCGTACTTTTTAAAGACAGAAGGAATCACTATGAGCACACAGACATACTTTGATTAAAGATACTCTTTATGACCAAAGAAAACTCTCTATGGTGATCTTTGAAGAGACTAATGATTTGTATTTACATGATTTACATGTGATTTAACAACAATAGGTAAAAAGTATAAAACTTCTTCACATTTATTAATTCACATATATTCTAATTGCGACCTACAGATGAAGAGAAGTCTGAACTGAGTATTACTAACTTACCAGTTCTAGACAAAAATCCAAACACTCAGATCATTGAGAGTTTCGTTCTATTTACAATTGGTCATTGGCAATGATATATAAATAACCGGTATTTCTGAGACTCTAGTCACTACCTACTGTAGGATAGATTTTATTTGCTCAAGTTTAATTTCTGTATGTTTCAAGCAATTATCTAGAAGCACAAAGTAAATCTTTATTCCAGGTATTAAACCACCTCATCCATTTTTACTAATTGCTTAAGACCTTCTCCACTTTTATGCATTCCTACTCCGCATACATTTCTGAAATAGGACACTATTAAAAGAAATCCTATCTTGGTCAGAATTGAGACTCTGTGAAAAACTGTTCTGAAGCAGATGGTTATCTCTGAAGTGGAGAAGAAAAATAGAGAGGAAAAAAACCCAACATAGATACCATACCAAACATTTGGATCCTCTAATAATAGATTATTCCACTTCAAGTACCATATTTATATTATGGATAGACATTTACTTCTTAAAAATATTGTAAGCTTAATTATTAAATACAATTTTAAAAGGCATCCTTCTCTGACTGTCTGAAAAACTTAAAAACATTTTTCTTAAAGATTCCCCATTTCCTGAAAAATACCTTTCATCTTGCCACAGACTGAGGGATTTGCAAAAGCAGCATGTGAGGTATCTGAACTAACAGAGCATTGATCAACCTGTCACATGGCAATTTAGTGCCAGTGTTTCCAGGTGTGTTTTCATATGGTTAGATCATTAGGCGGGATTGCTATCTTTGCTTCTCATTGACCCAGGGCTAAACATTTGGAAAGTCCATTTTCTTCTATGTCACCTGGGAAAGAATTGTCATATATATTTTATGAGGAAATCATGAAGATTAAATGTATTTCATAAAGTGATGTGATACCTCAAGTATATGTCAAGTGCTGCTGCGTAACAACTGCATATATATCTATATGAATATGGGAAAACATAGCAACACATAAATACATCTATGCAAGTAGGCACACCTTTTCTGCAGTCAGCACAGATCAGTCTCTCTTACAAGACTTCCTGTCACTGATCTAATTAAGGATAATAACAATGCATATACAGTGATTATAGAAAGTAATTCTTCGCATTTAGAGAAGTTTCTATTTTCTGCTTTTACATACCATCCAAACAAAAAAAAAAAAAAGTTATTAAATCAGTCACAATTTTTTCATTACAGAAACAATACAGAAACAATAAAATAGCATTCCCTGAAAAAGTCCACCTACACAGGTTTCATAGAAAATATTTGCCAAAACTAGTGCAGCATGTTGCTATGCAGCATGTATTGAGTCAAACATTGCTATTTAGAAGACTCTGTCATTTGGGCTCGCTTTTCTTGATGGTTAATAAGGTAACATAAAGCAACATTTTATTTTTTTTTTATATTCCCTTACATTTTCCTTGTACTCTGATGTTGATACTCTCAAACACTCAGGCCCTGATGCAGTAAACATATCCACATGAATGCAATTAACTAAGGTGAAATAAAATGGACCACTTACTGAGAAAACTATTAATGTACTCAAAAACTTGATGAATACCTCAGCTGTTGGATTGAGCAAAAGAAAACTGCATCAATTTTAGGCAACAGCATTACTTCAGTAATATCTTCAATGCCCAGAATCTGCTTGAGGATACACTTAATGACACATTTCATTTTTATCTACAGTTTTGTTGACTGTCTTTATCACAGCATTGAAACACAGGCATTGCACTTTAGTTTCATAGTCTCATACATAAAGAAAATTACACATCTGAGCAGTTTGCAAACAGATACAAGCAATTACGTTTTTCTCTTCAGAAGCCATGGCTTTCATTATTTTCCTACATGACCTGAGAGAAAGCATGGCTTCTCTGAAAACACTAAAAAAATCTTGACTTTAATTTTATAAAATAATTGCCTTAGACAGTGCCATATGGGATAAATATGGATTAATTTAAAACTCTGCTGCAAGACCAGTGGAGTTAAAATATTTCAGTAGGAAGAAGGCTGATAATGAATAAATCAGAAACCAATGCAAGGAGTAAAACAAAAGGAAAGATGAGAATAGAATGAATCAAAATACAGCTGAATTTTTACACGTGTGAAAGATGATTTTATAAGAAAATAGTATATTATTGCTATTTTTGCATAGAGCATCATTCACTATCAGGAGAAATATGATATCTGGAACAGTTTAATTTCCGAGATATATCTAGGTCTATTTTTTTGTGATGCACCAGTAAGATCAAGCCAAAAAAAAAAACCAAAAAAAATTACAAGAAGTCAGAATATCCCCAAAGGCCTGAAATACAAGAACTGCAACCTTAACAAACTTTTGTGTAAGATGAATTGAGTAAATTAATTGGTGACATCTGCAGCTGCAAACATTTTACATGGGAATGGCATGCAGCCAGTCTTGTTGCAGTTACTCCCAAGACATGCCTGTGCTGCAGACACAGGGTAAACCAGCAACATATTAAGTCACATTCTATCTTAAATACCCCAAATGTTCTCATAAAATTCCATTCCACCTTTTCCATTCCACCTTCATCAGAAGCCAAATCAGTGTGTTGCCTTTGGCCAGGGCTAAATTTCATAGAACCATAGAAGAGTTAGGGTTGGAAAGGATCATCTAATTCCAATCCCCCTGCTATGGGCAGGGACACCTCCCACTAAACCATGCCACCCAAGTCTATGTCCAACCCGGCCGTGAACACAGCCAGAAATGGAACATTCACAACTTCCCTGGGCAACCCATTCCAGTGCCTCACCACACTTACAGTAAACAATTTCTTCCTCAGATCCAATCTAAACTTCCCCTGTTTAAGTTTGAACCCATTACCCCTTGTCCTATCACTACAGTC
>JASSUY010035025.1:0-39396 GCA_032466535.1 Forpus xanthops | reverse complement strand
GCCATATTCTGTTGGATAATTTTTATTTGCTATTATAAAAAAAAAAAAAAAAAAAAAGAAAAAACACAAAACAACAAAACAAAAATGAAACCAAACCATACCCCAAACCGTCTCTCCTCACTTCACTAATTTGGGGACAGATCAATGCTGACACTAAAATGGACAAAAATGCTTCTAAAGAGATAACTTCTAATGACAATGACAATCCTCTTTTCCATCAAATTTGCATTTGGTTTCAATAGCCAGGTCACTCTGGAGGCTTGACCCTGGCTAGATGCCTGGTGCCCACCAAAACTGCTCTATCACTCCCCTCCTCAGCTGGACAGGAGAGATAAAATACAATGGAAGGCTTATGGACCTCGGCAAGGACAGAGAGATCATTCAGCAATTATTGCCACGGATGAAACAGACGTAACTTGGGAAAATTAATTTATTGCCAATCAGAGTAGGGTAACCAAAATAAATCCAAACCTTAAAAAACACTTTCCCCCACCTTTCATTTCTTCCCCAGCTCAACTTCACTCCTTATTTTCTCCACCCCCTTCCCCCTGCATGACACACAGGAATAGGGAACAGTGGTTGTGGTCATTTCATCATATGTTGTCTCTGCCGCTCATTCTCACACTCTTCGCTTGCTCCAGTGGGGGGCTCTTCCCACTGCAGACAGTCCTCCACGAACTTCTTCAACATGAGCTCCTCCCATGAGCTGCATTTCTTCAGGAAATGCTTCAGCGTGGGTCCCTTCGATAGGCCTCAGTCCTTCAGGAACAGACTGCTCCAGCACGGGTCCTTTCCATGGGGTACAGCCCTTCAGACACAGACTGCTCCAACAAGGGTCACCTGCAGGGTCACAAGTCTGGCCAGCAAACCTGCTCCAGTGTGGGCTCATCTCTGGGCTGCAGGGCAACAGCTGCCTCACCACGAGCTGCACCATGGGTTGGAGGGGAATTGGTGCTCCCGTGCCTGGAGCACCTCTTCCTCTCCTGCACTGACCTTGGTGACTGCAGAGTTGTTCATCTCACATGGTCTCACTCCTTTCTTTGCCTGCAGTTGTTCCTGAGCAGTAACCTTCTCCCCATCTTAAATACATTATCCTAGAGGTGCTGCCACCGTGGCTGATGGGCTCAGCCTTGGCCACTGGTGGGTCCATCTTGGAGCCAGCCACGTTGGCTGTATCTGACATGGAGGAAGCTTTCAGCAGCTTCCCACAGATGTCACCACTGTAGCCCCAGTACTAGTAAAACCTTGCCAAGAAAACCCCACAGTCACAGAGGCCCATTAGAATGAGGGGTTACCAGGCCATCTCAGCATCCCAGGCTGCAGCCAGTCCAATGCTTGCCTTCTCCTGCCCTTCCTGAACCCCAGCACCATTCAGCAAGCTATGAGCCAAACTGCTTATACTGTGGATAGTCCAATCACCTTCTTCAAAACTTAAAAGTCAAGCCTACACACTACAGTGAAACAGAGCACATCTGCCTGTACATACAAGTATACAGGCTAACAGCCTGCCTTTTCCAAACATATGCTGGTTTCTCTCCAGCTGTGAAGAAAGATTTGGTTTTAAATTGTGACTAAAAATAATGTTGTTTCCCATTTTTCATTTAAAAAGTACAACTGTTACTTTGAAATTAACAACAGTTTCCTGATGCACACAAAACACCACCAATGGTATAATTCAACTTAAACAAAACTTAGGTTTGCCTCATGAAGATACAAAGTATCAAAAGAGTTTAACATACTCTACTGCCTTCCCATATTTACAATAAATGCAATTCCTTTAAAAATAGCGGTTGAAAACACTTTTCTTAGCTATTGCACAACCAAGGCTTTTTCTAAGTTTTCCTAAATAAAATGACAGCTAGAAATTAATCTAAAGAAATCACACACCTTTTTCCACAGGTCTTCCCCATAACACAATGTAGATTATTCACCCCTACATAGATACAATGGAGCCCTGTTCAGACTAAAGGTGGCAGTCAAGTTTTATGCAGAAAGAAAAAAGCAATAGTGATTACTGGAGGTAGTGAAATGCAAGAACAGTGATTACAGTTAGGAAAAAAAAAAAGATATTACAGAGATTTTAAATGAGTGATTTTTAGCATTTTCAGTTGAAGAATAGATTCTTCTTTTCCAGTTAAAACTTGTTTCTCAAACCTCCATTTCTTCTTCAGAGATGCGGTTTAGCAAGGATAACGTGTCCTTTATTTACACAGTAAGGGAGCACACCTGGAATGTCAATAAATTCCAGACTTCTTTAGGCTGCATCACCCTCTCAAGTACAGCAAAAGGGAAATACCTGCAACCACGCAGCTCTGCGACGTGTATGCCTCCTAGTTAGCCACAACTTACCTCATACAGGCATCTGTTGTTGGGGGGAGAGGACGGAGGTTTATGCATCAGTTGAACCCACCTCACCTGCATGATTTCTTTAAATGTTAAGATAATGAAAAATCATAGCTGAGGTTAAACATGGAGTAATAGTTCAGAGAATGGAAGCAAGGATTTTATTTACTACTAACAGTGACAAGGGCCTTGCAAAAATTGCTTAATCTCATTGTAGGATAGTATACAAACCTACTGAAAATCACAACTACCACAGTTAGTACCTGTGGCTTCCTGACAGGTGTGTTAAAACAACCTGGAAGACTATACCAGTTCCATCCTTTGCAAGTGTATTTGTAACTCATTTTGAAACAGCTTAGGGACCCTCCATTGAAGTATATTCTGTGCACAAAACATGGAGCCATTTCAATCACCTCTGCAATTTCCAAACCAAAGAGCCATAGCAAGGTACAAGGAAGCGATAAACCAGTAAACAAGACATGGTAAGAGTCATACTAAAGTGAAGTCACATATTACAAATAAGAATACCTCAACAGTCAGAGGAGAGTCAGACTCACTGTTCTTAAAGCAGAGCCCCTGCAAGATAAGATGGATCTTCAGGAATTCAGCCAGACCTGCCCACACAAAGCAGGCAAGATGAGTGAAGAGCCTACTGTCACCTACCGCAGTAGTGCCGCATGCTGCCTAGAACCACACATCATCTGACATTCTTAAGTCCTAATTTCCAGGGCAGGAGAGGCTTGACGAAAGTCTGCAAAACATCTCCAGAGCCACTGACTAAAGATAATATGTCAAATGCAGTAAACCTAAGCTATACTGTTATTTTGTGCTCTTATGGTTTCCTTCATTTCTGATAAAGGTAAGCTACTTTATAAAAAAACACCCAAGACCCACACACAGCAAACAAAACAAAACCCACCAACACAAAACAGAAACAAAAAAACCCAACCAACCCACCACAAACAAAAATCCCACACACATACCCACAAAAAGCAGCTATATAAAGATTCTTTGGTTCAAGTGATAAATGAAGAAGGAATTTATGTTACTAATAACAAATCAACTGCATCAGTTTAACATTCCAAGGGATAAGAATAAACAGGTAATAAACACCCACAACTGAGCAAAGCACAAAGCTAATGTTAGGAATACTCTCAACTCAAAGAAAACTCAGGGGTCAGTGGTTGTGACCCAACAGCATTTCTTCTGAAGCGATCCATTTAGTTGCTCTGTCTGGCGGAATGCAACTGTGAGCAACAACAAACCTGAAACTGCTCAGATTGAACAATTTACAGACTACAGGATAAGGTGTGTATCTGAGTCCATGACTGGAGCATGCGAGGAGCTATCATTACCCTAACAGAGCTAGCCTTTTCAGTAAACTGCTGCACCAGCTCACTAGGGATCAGCACTACAATACACAGAAGCAACTTCCAACAACAAGACATCTCAGAACAGCACAGTTTTAGCCATCATTCATTCCACCACACTATGGTTCAGTTGTGAGCAAACATGCAGCAGATTACATCAACTTCTTGCTGCAGATCAAGAAATAATAAAAAAGGCTCAAGACTGATCAATTGTTGAGGGACTGTGAACCACAATTTTCCCTTAACAGTTGCAGGAGATGATGCTCAGTGCCTTATAGGATAAGGACATCTATGACAACTAAATACCACTGTCAAATGCTTTCCCAAAGCATTTAACACTGACATAAAGCTTCATGAAAGGATAAATCTTTCACGATGAAAGGAAGCAACCTGAGCTCATGTACCTCCTAGTTCTCCGCAGAGCTGCTTCTGCTCCAGCATACCCAACTGCAAGCGCTGCTGTCAGAACAGCTGTGAGGCACAGTGATGGATTTAAACCCTACCAGCTGCAGCCGTCTTCCACAGCACAAAAGCACTGTTGATGAAACTGAAAAATATTATTTAATAAATTATTTATTCAATTACTAATTTCTTCACTGTGAGGACAAAAAGAAAAAGAGCCAACAGCTATGAGCAAACACCATACATAAACCAGAAGTCCAAAAAAGCTCAGTTTGAGGCTGAAATTGTTTCAAATGCAATTAAGCTACATCTTCAAGCTACATCTGTATTTCTGCACTAGCCTACAATTACTTGGCAGCACTGTATTTAAATTCAAGTTTTCTTTCTCATACTGTGCCTTAGTTAGAACCGCTTTCAATTTTGATGAGTTAGTGAAGGAAGAGAAATGCAACATTGTATTAACACAAATCTAAGAAGAAAATTACTTAGCTAAAATTCTACTATCTGCTATTTTTGCAAGTATGTAAAAACAGAGCCAACTCATAAAACAGTTGCTAGATTTGCTGAGTAGACTCTTCAGGAAGTGGGGCAGGGAAAAAAAATCAAAATTGCAGATTCGTTGAAAATAAAAAAATATTTAAAAAATCATTCTCAGTTCAGATCAGCTTCTTATCTCAAAAGCCTGGCAAAATTGTGACTGAAACAACTACTTCTCTTTTGATAAAATATCAAGAAAATAGCCTTGAAACACTGTCAAATATCCATTAAATAATAAGTATATCCCCCAGATCCTTTTGACCTCAAAACAAATGGTGTCAGCCACAGTGAATGATGCCAACATTATTCCTCCTGGCTTTCAAAAGCACAGCCAAGCATCAGTGCCCCACAGGAAGGGAATCTCCCATAGAGGCACCCCAAGCTAGACACACTGGTCAGACCAGACCAGACCAGAATGACACAAAGATGAAGAACCCTCCATGGCCATTTCTGCAGCATACACAGCACAGAGCCAAATCCAGACCAGGACCAATCCTGCCAAATAACAACGTAAGTCACTGAGAAAGAAACACAGATCTCCCAGTACTGTCCACATGCAACATCCTCCTGGTCGTTAAAAAGATGCTTGCATTTTCTGGACAAATACAGCAAAACTGGCAACATCTGCAAAAGCCTCAGCACTCCCTGGACAAGAAGAGGAGGCTTTCCCCAACCCAGCACTAGGATGTTAAGGAGCTATTGGACTGGCTAATCCCATGCAGGACTTCTTTAGGTGTTAGCATTCCAATACCCGAACGTTATGTAGGCATGGGGACTGTGTTTGGCTTCATCACAGAAGACCTGCAGAGCTACCTTAGAGTTCATAGCTATGTTGCTCAGAGAGCTTCTGGGAAGCCATACCAGCTCAGATTTGCCTATAAACTCCCCAGTTTGCCCATCCAGCTCAAGCTGCATATATTTTTTGTTTTCAGGCTGTGTGTTGATATATGAGCACGGCCCAGTGACCTGGTTCTGGAAATCAGTAAGTTCCCATTTTGCTTTTTAGATTCAGTTTTGAATTATCGGGGGGGGAATCTTCTACTTCGTAAAAATGCAAAACATTTTTATTCCTGTTACCAAGCCAAAA
The DNA here is from genome assembly GCA_032466535.1 of Forpus xanthops. NCBI lineage: Eukaryota > Metazoa > Chordata > Aves > Psittaciformes > Psittacidae > Forpus > Forpus xanthops. Next base: position 33,657 of record JASSUY010035025.1, on the reverse strand, counting down.
ACACCACCAGATGGAAACTCATTTAAAATTCTTACATCCTTAGCTCTCTTTCTGCAAGGAGCTTACTACTAGCAGGGAGACAGCATCAGGAAAAATAAACAAATTTAAAATAAAATAAATCACTGTAATATGAAAGTGATTTACATTATGTGAGATGACTGAAAACAGATGAAAACTGATGAAACCATAGTGACTGCCTTAAAAAAAAAAAAAAAAAAAAAAGTTTTAGTATCTGCTTTGAAAACAATGATAAGTGGTGAAAATACCACCAGGTCAGACATGCATAATATGTGTTCCTAAGAACAGAGGGGGAAGCCTGGAGCAACTTTACTCTGCAGCAACTCCCAGCTCCTAAAAGGCTATCAGGTCACACACTGACTTGCCAAAAGTCAGACCATGTTGCTCAGGGAACCTAAAAGCCAGCTCACCTCCATTCCCCTTTCTTGGGCTATGCAATGAGTTGAGCAAGAAAGCCAGATCAGGGGAGAGTCTGTGTGGTATTCGGAGGAGGAGCACACTTTCAGACAGGGCATCTTGTTGCTTCCTGAATTTCTAGCTGTAGCTTTCAACTGGCTGCTCTGCATGTCACCAGGTGGCATTTCTGCTGGAATTATATGAACAGTTCTGTAGGTGACTCATCCCTAATACATAAGATCTTGAGCATTCTGCAGCTTTTATAAAGAACGAAAAGTAGCTTTTTCTAGTCTCAGGTACCACAGATAGTCCCAACACAAACTGATATTAAAGTGAGTAATGCAGAAGTTCTGCAATACTGAGAATATCTTGCAAATAGTGCAAATACAGTATTTATACAGCAATTCGATCCAGAATGTGTGCAGTAGCCCTTACTGCTCAGTTACTGCAGAAATCTGAACAAAGGCATGTCTTTTTAAGAAAGTGAGAGCTGTGAAAGTTAAGTGCTATATTTGCTCTATTTGCAGAGCATTCTTTATTTAGATTTCTATGGTAACCGGTAAGCAAGAGGACTGCAGTTCATGTTTTGAATGTTTTTATTCCCCATGGTCCAAAACAGCAGAATCACACAACCTTTTCTTTAAGCAGGAAGAAGCAATAAGCAAGCATATTACTGACTTAAATAGAGCCAGGTCTTTACTGATTAACTTCAGATGGAGCTCTTGTCCAACACAGCAACAGTACATTCATTTAAGTTACTCTCCTTGATGTGACTTGATAAACAAAATCTGCCTGGTATGTATTACCCACCAGGCAAAACTTGTCAAAACTGCATTTCTGCTGTTACATTATCTTGTCTGTCAAAATACAACTTGTGCAAACGGGCAACTTTGTTCTCTCTTTGACCTATAAGGAATCGAGGACCGGATATATTGTGAGAATCAGTACCTGCTGCAGGGGTATGGTACTGTTACCACAGGAGGAAGCATTGTTCAGCATAAAACCCCACCAATTCATTTGAAAAGAGCATCAGTGTGCTACAGTATACAGTCACCCTATACCTCCAGAACAGCCTACAGCCAGGCTGGTCTCACTCACTTCTGTTTGTTATGAGCAATACTGGGCCAGCATGAGCAGCACCAGCTCCCTTATCCGCACTGCCTGTTCGTGGGTTTTCCCATTTTCCCATCAAGTCTTCCTACACAGATACATGCCTCCAGACTCATCTTGAGATAACAAGGCAACAGGGAGGACAACATAATTGCTCTGTTTTGCAAATAAATAATCAGAGAACAAAGAAAGTGCAATTATATTTGAGAGAATTGCAAACCTGAACAAAAATCTACCTCATGATGTACAAAATATATCCATTTTAACATCAGAAACATATATAATATTAGGTACTCACTTCCCTCCTTTTGCTGGTCTTTGTTTCCTAAGAAGACACCAACTCCAGACACCACTTAGCTCCGAATATTGAAGACTAATTTCCCAAACTCTCAAAAACGTTAATCCACAGCCAATGACAACTATTTCTATGGAATATTCCTCTCCCACATCCCAAGTACAGCTACTCTCCACTCAGCATGTCAGCTGTCAGAGCCAGTACCACACACCTACCCTCTGGGAGCTCATGAGCAAGTCTGCAGCAAGAGCTTCCCAACAGTCCAATTTTTGCCCAGTGCATCGAGTTTCTGGGAATCGTGATTCTTCCTTTGCCAAAGACTATTTTTATCAAGGAAGAGGAAATCCTCCCCCCATCTGCTGCAAGTTTTATCATAGATCCACAATTCCCAAGAGAAACTGCACAGGACTTTGAGAACTACCGCACTCTAGAAAGACTACTGGGGGTTTAGTAGCAGGACAGCCCAAAAATACCTAAAGGAAAGAAACTGAGGGAACACTGAATAGCAAGAATCCCCACTGCCACATTCCCCTTCCCACTGCCCAGAAGCCAGACTCTGCAGACAACAGTCAAGGCAACTGCACAGTGCCAACCTTGAGACACAGCTAACGGACAGCTTGGTCTCAAAAGTCACCTTTTGCTGAACCTATTTACCATAGGACACAAGATCCCTACCACCGAAGCTTGATCAGCACAGGGACAGCCAGGATTCAGCAAGGCTTGAGATGGGACACACAGGACTTCATCAACAGCCCCACAGCACAGGACCTCCTGCCCTCATTGCTGCCCAACACCAGCAGGGAAGAGGGCATAGGCACTCCTTCAATTAACCAAGATGTCATTGAGAACCAAGAGCCAGGAGCTCTTCACATCTCAGGCAACTCCCAGAGCAAAAGCAAAGTAGTGGAGAAACCCTGGGGAAGGTATACTTTACTACTAGGGCCCCATTTTGCCCGCTTTGTCCAGAGACCTGTAATCACTGATCACCTCCTCCCTCATGTCAACTCCTCCCCTCAAAATGGCAGTGCCTGAACATGGACAAAGGCATTCTGTTTTAATGTACCACTTTATGGAAAAAGTACGAAACAGCAACACTAGGCAACAGTCCAAAAAAAATAAAATAATGAAAAAAACAAACAAAAAAACCACCAAGTTCTGTGGAACAGAAAGCATCTTCAGTAACACTGAGTTTCAGCGGGATGTGGAAAGCTAGTGAATGAGCACTCAGTTTCACTAAAATGCTTACTTCAGACTAGTAAAATATAGCATTACACAGTGTAATAAACTTAAAATATAAAAGCTTGTTAGGTACAGCAAAACTGGAATAAGTTTCCTACCCTTGGCTTATAGTTCTCCTTTGATGTCATAAGTCCAATTATTTTAAACATCACTGAAGGAAAACAGAGTACTTCAACTTCATCCCCACCAATCTAATGCAAACAAGCAGTTTAAACAGGGAGAAATCACAAGTGCCCACCACAAAATATGTCAGCCAGAGGCATACTGCTTGCCAATGCAACTGCAGCGTGCTCACTGACACACCTCCAAACTGAGACAAGGAGGCACAAGAGCAGAAAATATAATCAGTTCCAAGTAATGTTAAGTTTGATGGCTTTGTAATGGAAAATAACAGAGGTGCTTGAAGGTAGTTGACATAGTTTTAGGTCCTTAGGACCTTAGTACAAAGACTGTAAGAAAAACAAAATAGAAAAACAGCACCTGGCATGGGGAGTATCTGGGACTAGCTGATGTCCAGGATAGGTGCAATTAAACTAACTGATTGATGTTAATTAAGCTGGTATAAACATCTATTGTGGGTGCTTCAAAGGCTGCCAGAAGTGATGACAATTGTTGGAAGAAGTAAATGACTCTCAAAGACCACCATCACATCTTTGTATGCATGCGGGGAACTTTGTGGAAAATGATGTAATTCATGCATAGTCTCATGAATATGTATGCATGCCCAGTGAATATATAAGGATGGCCTGGGTAGCAATAGGGGGATACACGTTAGGAGGAGCTAGCCCCCGTGTCTCCCTGCACAGTAATACAGAATACCTGCTTGTCAACTTGAAAACTTTTCTGGCAAGTTTGTTCCTGGAGTTCTCTCTGGATCAAAACAAGGCCTGCTGCAATGCTCTTCACAGCAGATCTCCCTAGCATGAGCTTCGCTATCTACTACTATCTTCTGAAAAACATGCTGCAAAGCTCTCAAATATTTCCTCTCTGCACTTGGACATGCTAAGTCATGTCTGAAAGAACCACAACTCACCATTTAGGTGATATATTTTGCCGCATTCTCTATACAGAAGTTTCACTGAGGCATCTCCCTGCATTCAAACTACTTCTCTGCTTGGTCATACTTAGCTTAAAAATCACCTCTTGAGCACTCACCATGATGCATGCTGACTAAGATCTTGAAGCAATAGCAAACTTCAGTCCACAAGTCATAGAGGGATTTCCAGTCTGTCTCACTGACCTTGACTACAGCATCTTCAATTAATAATCCACAATAGGAACGTCTTTATTAATCTTACACTTGATGACTAGACCCAGACTGTCCCTGCTGGAGCTCAGAAAAGGCAGGAGCAGTAGGGAGATGAAGAACTGAAAGGAGGTGCTCAGCAGCTTTTAAAAAGCTATATACCCAAATGCCCAACCATGATTTGCTCAAAACCACACAAGCTAGCAGCCATCCCACAGTGAAGACAGCAGTCACTTCTAGACAGTCAATATGCTCTACTTCAGCAACAGCAGTTCCAAGGAGGACAAGCAACAGAAATACTTAGGGACACAAGGCCAGGTTAGCATTCACACCTCTATTTTTTTATTATAAAATCAAAACTACCTTGTGAAAGCCCAGAACAACTTCCATCACAGGAATGACAGAAACTCTCCAGAGGATTAGCCCTCTTCCTATTAACCGACAAGATGAATCACCCTTTGCAGGTAGTTACCTTGAATAGCACACTGTTCAGCTATGGTACACTTTTTGGGTAGGTCCAAGAAAGTTAATACCATCTTGCTCTGCCCAAACCACCTGTGGACACCTGCTGGGTGCTCCAGAATCACAGCAGTAAAACAATCACCTTCACATGATCAAGCTCATGTTCCTGATGCTCACCCAACAACTCCATACCTGAACTACTCAATACTCCTTCTAACACGTAGTTAATACGCTGCTGACAACTAGCTCCTTGGAGTGCCCAGACACACAAAAAAATCTCAGTGCAGCTCCAGTGGCTCCACAACATAAATGGCCAAAAATTTCCATGGAAAAATACCTCCAGCTTCCAGGTGCAATGAAAGTAGAATGCATGTGCACACAGTTCAGCTGACCCATTAACAAATTATAGGCTTCTGGGGTAGAAGAGTAAAACCAGCTTTAATTAACCACAGAAACCCCAGGCTAGGACTAACACCTTGTTTACCACCCCCAAACCCAAAAAAAAAAAAAAAACCACATGTACAGAGATATTCATAAAGAAGCCATAAGAATGCTTTGCTACGTTGTTCTCCACTGTAAGCTTGGATTTTGAGGCTGTATATAACCATCCTGAAAGTCTACCAATAAAAGGGAATCAAATGCCAGCCATGGTCCCATTGTGCCTATGCCAGCTTTAAAAACAAACAAACAATAAAAACAAAAGCACACTACAAGCAGTGTGAAGGTCTTAGAGTGACATATTAGCATTTCAGCATGTTTAAAGCAAACTGGTCTCCTTTTGTGAACTATGCCAGCACCTCTGCTGCACTATAAGCCAGCTAAAAACATACCCAGCACTAGGGAAGGACCAGTTGGGAAATGCAGTACAAAATCCAATATCACTTGGTTCGATCCTCTGCAAAGAAACAAACTGAGCTGAGAAGATGCTCAGCAACACTGAACCAGCCATATACCTGAGTTGCCCAGCCTCTTCAAGGATTACTTGCTCCTTTCCCAGCACCAACTTAAACAGTCAGGCATTATTTTCTACCATCAGATAAGAGCTGGCTTTTGGAAAATTAAAACTGAGTCTGACAGCTTATCAAGAAAATTCACCCCAGGGAACTGAATGCTTGCTTTCTCCAGAAATCACAAAATGCATCCAGTTGCTTCAAATATGAAAGTCTGCTTACGCAGCAACCCATATCACTAACCCTGTGGTCTAACACTTGAATCTTACCTATAAAGGCATCATTGCCAAAACCACCAGTTTATGCTGACTTACACTACTGTTGAACAACATCTTAAGGGCATATCACAAGAATACTTTTCTCCATATTAAAAAGTATAGAAATGTGTGAAAAGATACACTTTGAAAAAGGTAGTCACTTTCTTCTAGACACAGCTTTTTCAAACAGATCACTGATAAAAGACCTAGGAACACCGCAGGGGTATGTTCTTCAAATATTTTGTTCAGAGGGTTACCACAAAAAATACAAAAGACCTTCAAAAACTCCCTACTTGGATCTAACCAGAAATGCATACCACACAAGCATAGCCCTTACACCAAGAAAGCAGCCTTTGGGGTGGTTTTGCTTATGTGCCAATTAGGCTGTTAAAAGCATTTAGAGGTACCCCACCTACAAGACGCACATTTCTCAGGGTGTGCAAAACCAAAAAAAAGTCCTCTCTTAAACTGCAGGCCTCTAAAACTGTAACAGAGAACAGATTGTTTCCTAACATCTTTCATAAAACCCTGCTTGTGTTTCCACAATTCAAATACACTTTGACAGTATTTAACTTCCTCTTCATCTTAATCCCATAAATTTGATTACTATGTCAGCATTATTTTCCCCACAGAAACACAAAGCCTATTCATAAAGTCTTCAGTATTTTTAAAAATCTTCAGTACTTACAAAAACTTCAGGTTTACAAAACCTTCAGTAATAGTGCTATTATATAACAATATAGTAGAGTACAAGAGATGTTGCTTATGTATATATAGTTTTATTCATGTTACAAAGTAAAGATGCAGAGGACAGAATGCCTGGAGGTGACTTGTCAAAAGTGATAATTATTTTTCCTCAACCTATAAAGCCTTTTCTTTTAAATATCATCTTGCAAAAGTAAAAAACAAGAGTAATTCAAGTACGTCAGTTAGGGTATAGGAGCACATTAGAAATATCAGCAGTGCTGATACCAAAGCAGAGATCCATCCCTGAGATGGCACCACCCCAAACTGCCAAGGTTGCATGCTGCTGCCCAAGCTCAAGCACATCATTTCTTGTCCCTGAGCTTGATTTCATGAAACCAACTCGGATCCCCTCTATAGCCACAGCACATTTATGTGCAATGCAGATAATCCTCCGATAATAACCAGGCAGGAGGTGGGGGAGCAATGCTCACCACCTGCCGACCGATACCCAGCCTGTCCAAGCAGTGATCTAACCCTTCCGGGTCCCTGCCTCCAGTTTTTACAGCCTGGGCACAATGCGCGGTGGTATGGAATACCTCTTCAGCTAGTTTGGGTCAGGTGTCCTGTCTCTGTTTCCTCCCACCTTCCCTCCACCCTGGCAGAGCATGAAGCTCAGAAAGTCCTTGGCCAGAGTAAGCATTACTGAGCAGCAACTAAAACCATCAGTGTTATCAGCACTGTTCCCAGGCTGAAACTCAAAACCACAGCACTGCACCACCTGCTATGAAGGAGAAAAATGACTGCTACTGCTGAACCCAGGACAGATATTCAAGAAGAATATCAACTGAACAAGACAGAGCATTTATTTGCATTATTTCATTTTTATATTGCCATAAGCACCACCACATAAAGTCTGCTTGTTTCTAAGTTTTAAACTCACATAATACCTACTTCACAAATTCTCCTCATTTACGTATCGAATACTATTCTTTTTAACTATTCCTTTCTTACTTCACTGTTGTTAAAACTTGGGGTCTAGAGCGCAAGTCTTAACAGGAGCATCTGAAGGAACTGGGATTGTTTAGCATGAAGAAAAGGAGGCCCAGGGGAGATCTCATCACTCTCTGCAACTACTTATCAGAGACAAGAAGAAATGACTTCCAAATTCTGCCAGGGAAGGTTTAGACAGGATACCAGAAAAAAAATTGGGACACGATTTCCTCGTGGTCTGGACAGTGCTAGGTTAATGGTTGGACTCAATCTTACTGGTCTTCTCCAATCTAAACAATTCCAGGATCCTGTGATGATAGGTACCATCAGCACACTGCATAAAGAAACCAGTTGAGAGCTGGAAAATATTTGATCCACATGCACAGAATTATTGACTAACATTCAACCAGCATTTGACCTCAGCAGCCAGGCTTGCATTAGGAACAGCATGGCACCATTCATACACTGCTTGATAAATCTCTCTAAAGTCACATACACGCCATTATCTGGTCTAATATTCCAATTGTTCAAGTCAAGCAATTTTTACAGAGAATTTGTGTTTATTCAGCTGCTTGCTTCTTCCTACAAACTCATTACTCCCTCTCCCTCATGCATCTATACATGTATGGGCTGAGATCTCAGTATCTGTAAATACAGGTAGACACAGAAGCACCTTTTATATAAAACCAGTAACAGAAACCTGAAGCTCTGACTGTTGTAATTTGAAAACAAAGTGATCACGATGAACTTGAATACTATTATTTATTACTGTTGCAGCGCTTTCTTGCTTTCACGTTCTGGCTAAAATCAGAAATGGAAAGGACAGAAAAAAGGTGGGGTTTTTAATACCACTAATTTTAAGCCAGAACAGAAGCAGGAAGTAATGGAAGTTTCACAGGAAAGCTGGTCAGTTTAGTTTTATTGCTGGAAGCTATCCCAACATTCTTTTAACATTCAAATAGAGAATAGATATGAATCTCTAAAAAACTGTAGTTCATGTGTAACAAAACCAGAGCAATGTGTGAGTGGGTACTGTTATCAAACTGAACTTTAGCCATCATTTTACATCAAGTTCACCATGTACATGAAATCTGGCACGGTGTTTTATTTAATAAAGCCTTACTTCCTCAGGATAGGGATTACTTTTGAGCTAAAAAGCCATTGTGGGCCATTAAAAATTAGTACTGAGCTACCCCCTTAGTGCTCATTAAAAGTCTGAAATACTTGGAAAGATGTATTTCAAAGCTTACACTTTGTAGCTGGAAGCCGAAGACAAGCCCCTCCATTTGCTGTTCTGAGCACCCAAGAGCATCTGCCAGCTGCCTGGCTCTGCACCTTCATCTGACTGCACATGGAACCCCCCCTCTCCAATAGTTTCAACTACTTTAAGTTTTTACACAGTGGAATCAAACACACTCGTCCTTACTGCTTAGTATTAACTCCAAACAGTGGGGTTATTTTTAAAGGTAATAGGGTATGCATGTGTATATAAAAGGCGAGCTAAAACAAAAACGCACACAAAAAAAAGAAATAGAGTTCTCATGTTTGAATGATTAGAATCGGTGTGTTTCTTGGCATAAAGCTAAATAAGACGGGGAAAGGCACAAGAAGGGCTAGAATATGAGGCTGGAACACATCCAAGTTTTTTAATGCTTCTAGAGCAACTGATATTTACCAGCCAAAGAAGAAAACAGTTCTGATCATTTCAGCCAAAACGTTTCCAACCCCCGCCCCAATTCTGTAGCTACTAAGGCAAGACTGTCATATTCACACAAACTACCCTTCATTGCATAAAAGAACACATACTGGACTGTTCTGTGAAAGCCACAAGCCCAAATTTCTCCTCTCCTCACCATGCAGTGTAACCCTGGTCAGCCTTGACAACGCACACCAGTCTCCGAAAGCACCTTTGACATCCAGCAGCTCCTGAAGCACTTCCAATGAGGTGCACTTTGCCTTGCCTATCAGATCAAGGAGGAGGGAAACCAGGACTGTCACAAGCACCTCCCCAGGCAGCATGGGCTTGCCAATGTAAGCAGGCGACAGGCAGGTGGTGGTTTGCCATGTATCAAACCCTGTTTGGGAGACCAACAGCAAGGGTGAGAATATGGGCTTGGTGTGGGGTAACAGCAAAGAGGAGCAGCAGCCTGTCTCACACATCCTTGTGTTTTGCAGTATTTCACAGTCCAATGAACTGAAAAGAAGGCTGCAGTAGGGAGGGATGAAAGGTAGGAACATCAGCAGATGACAGTTTCTGATGTAAAGCAGTATCTAACAGGAATGCAAGGAGTCTGCAGAGAAGTGACATGGACAGACAAGAAATATAATGCCAGTGGAATTCAGTATTAACAAACGAGCACTGAATGTAAGCTTTTATGCTAGTTATAACATCTCACAAGGTTTTAAATTAAACCATTAATTAAGGGCTCTAGAAAGGGACTTGGAACAGCTCATGAAAAGCCTCTGCTCGAGATGCAGCCATGGTAATTGAGATGATGAATAACATTAGCCTAATTAATGTCTTCTGGAAGACAACAGCACAGATTCCTCTATAACCACATGCTGTGCTAGTCATCCTGAAAGATGCTGCTGAACCAGCCAGGGTTACCTGCTCAAGAAAGAGGTAACATGTCCAGCTCTGAGAATGTAAAAACCCTCAAAATAGACTTCCTGAACAATCCCAGTCTGCTGAAACACACCCAAGTATGATAAGATAGAAACTTTCTTGGAAAAGGAAGTCTGTCAGTTTTCGCTTGCATACACAAGACAGTGCATACATGTGCAAATACAAGATGTGTATAAAATTAATTCCTGCGGGAAGTTACAGAAATTAAGCATATTATGTTTTATGTGAGGACCATGACCAGACAGTTGTTCCATTTATGCAAGTTTATTACTATGATTCATTTACTGAAAACCTTGAAGGTGTGGGTCTACCTCTAACCCACTACAGACTGTGATAAAACAATGGGAGAGATTACCCCATAAAAAACAGGTGTTCCTACTTTTTTCTCTGGAAACATACAGCACTAACGCCTTTTAGAGAAGACAATGAAAAGAGAGTGACATGGTCTGATCCTCCTTGACAACCCAGTCTCAAAACAGCATGCAAGCACACCAGCCAGCCAGCACAGATGAAGATCTCCAAAGTGGGTCTGGCTCTGGTACCAGGCAAAAGAGGCCCAGCAGAGGAGCAGAAGAACCTGCTGACCTGGTTTTAAATTCCAAGAGCATAGATTTAGACTGGACTTAAGGAAGAAGTTTTACTGATGAAGGTGGTAAGACACTGGAATAGGTTACCAGGGACATTGTGGATGACTCAACACTGGAAGTTTAAGGTCTGGCTGGATAGGAGATTCGAGCAACCTTATCTACTCCCCGAGGCAGGGAGGTTCTTGAACCAGGTAATTTTTCAAATGTCCCTTTTAATCCAATTCAAAGCATCCTACAATGCCATGATTCTACGTGCCCTATAATCTCATATCTGCCTTTCCTAGCTATCACCCACACAAACCCAGCCTGTTTGGGAAAACAATGACGCACCAAACACACAGTGCCAAAAGACAAAAAGATACAGAAAGGCAACCATAGAACCAACCATAAGGCCCAGCACACTGCAGAGAAGCTGTCCTCTACAGGCTCTCTGATCTCAGACTCGCCTCTTACATATCTGTAGCATAGTGACTTTGATGACACTTTGGTGCATTTTCCATTCTGAGATTTGTCAGGCCTTTTTGGAAGCCATCTACCCCAGCCACAGAGTTCTCTTGTTGCCTCACATGTCACAGACACAAAACGACCATCTACATAAATTGCACAAAGTTTAAATTGCTTCAGAAATTGCATACTCAGCATCTGGATCGTACACATTCCTTAATGATTTTCTCAGTACTGCATGTGCTGCTAAAGAGACTTTTCAACCCCTTCACCTCAGGAAGCATATATTTAGAGTCATGTGCGGGCAAAGATCTATTTTCTCAGAGACCTAATGTCCTAGCTTGAAGCTTAGATAAATCAATAGTCCTTAGATTAAAGCATCTTACAGTCCTCGAGACAAGTCCAGAAGAAATTCTTTCCAACTGCAGAAAAATAATGGTTTTATGCCTTTCTCTGCCATTTCATAAGCCAAGTAAATGTGATTAATTTCTTTGAGTACAGAGTTAACTAAGTGGTCTTCGGAGACCATCAATATTTGTCATGTCATCTGCCTTCCTATGCTAGGAAAGAAACCAGTGTTTCTGTTCAAGACATTGCTTTAACAGGATATTAGTTCTTCCAGCAGCTACTCTCTTCCAGTTCATCCAAATCCCATCTTCTCCACAGGGTGTCCTTTGTAAAGCCCCTCTGATCCACGACAAAGGCCCAGGAAATGTAACCCATTCCAGTCTGTGCAACCCCAGTCACTTTTCACTTCCTACTGAAGGCCTGGTCATCATCCGTAGATGGAAGATGAGAATCAGGATCTCTCATTCTCCTGATAACACTGAGATTAAGTCCTTAAATGTGATTCTAATGATGAGTGAGGAATGAAATGTTAGTAATTACAATAACTCACCAAACACTATTTCAGTAAAGGTGGTACAGGAGTCCCATACCAATTAGAGCTGCATATGCACAATCACAAGATGCAGCTTGTCATTTCCTTCCTACCTGTCTGTTCCCACAGACCAGGGAATTACCAACACCTAAGAAGCCTGGCTGGTGGGAAGACATGATTGTGCTCAGTGGAGGAGATGCAACTGAATGTCCTTCACTGTTTTCCCTAGAAACTCATTAACTCCTATCATAGAAAGCACATCCCATTGCTTGCCCCTCCCCTGTACACTGACCTCTGGCATATACATTAAGTTTTTATTTTTCACTTCAGTTAATGGCTTATAGAAAAAGATGGCTTGTACACCATCACATAGAACATTTCACTGTGGAGAGCATCGCAGAAGGGGTGCAGAGGGGAAATGGGGAAAAATAGTACTGAAGGTTCAAACTTGCCTGAAATGACACCCACTGCAAGGGCCCAGAATGCTCCCCAGCCCCAAGCCAAACACACTCCAGAGGGGTGGGTTATTAATCCTTTCAAGAAACAGTGTGTAAATTTGCTCTCTCCGCTACAATGGGATTACCATTACACAGCAACTCTGCGGCAGCAAAACTCACACAGGAAGTGGAAGGAACTGGAACCACTTGCTCCCTCACATGAAGATGCTCAGAGCCCAGCCTCTCAGAGGAAAGCCCCAGCTAGAAGGCAGCTGAATTCTGCAGATGCTCCCCTTCGGAAACAAGCCATGTTGTGCAGGCATGGCTCCATCACAAAAGGTTATAACGGTTAGAGAATGTGTTAGGTGTTAGTATACAAATGTATACTTACCCAGTAAGTTAAAACGGATGATTTTTCTCAACAGTGCCATCCAGCACACTTCGCTGAATGGAAAGAAAACTAAAATCTAGGGGAGTTGCATATCTTAATCTCTGCAGACTCACCTAGTCTGGCAGCCTAACTGCTCAGAATATTATTACAGTGATTCAACTGCACCACAATACAAATAAAGATATCTGCATAAAGTGGGCTGCAAAGTACTAAAAATTAAGACCTAATTAAGTTATACATTTGTGCATCATTGCCCTCTCTATTAAAGTCTGGAAAATTGAAGGCAACATGCTATTATACATCATGTGCTATTATTCATGTAAGTGCCTAAATTACAGAGTTTGGGAGATACTAGTTATGTGCTTATTAAAAAGCCATTTAATTCATCATATAATACACAGACTTCTTCCGAGATTGAAATAGGAAACATGAAAGCAGCATCTAAATAGCAAGTCTCAATCAGGAATCATTTCTGCTGCCATAACAACAGTTTTTCACTCCAGATTTTGGTTTCCCCTCTCACACTGAGCCACAGCAGGGGCTGGAAGAGCATTTCTGAAGTTGAATTCATGCTCTTCACATTTACCTTCTTTAAAAATAAATAAATAAAAGGGAAAAAAAGGCATGCTGACTGCAAACTGTGGCAGGAGTTCACAACTCAAAGTCAATATAAAACAAACAAGAACAAAGCTAAAGGACCCAAATAAATCAGGTTTAGTATGAATGTTCAGACCAGAGGCTCCTCATGGTAAGCGGTAGGTAAACATCTGCACTGGACAGAGCAGTGGCACAGGACCAGTTATTTTAGAAGCAGAGTACATCCTCAGATGTGCAAAAAACAGTTAGACATGCGGATGCAATCAAGTTAGCCTTTGCAGCAGATGCACTGGAAGCTTTGGCACAGCTTCCACATACACAAATGAGGTTGCCAAACAGCTGTCAATCACATAGCCCTTAATGAAGCACTGCTGACATTTCACACCCAGCTATTTCTTTTTGTTTTTCTTTCTTATCCCTTTCACCTCGTGCCTAATCGATTACAAGCTTGGCTAGCACTGGAATTTGTTCAGCTTCACGGTATGTGGGTAGGAGATGGACACCAAAGAGGGGCTCTGGCAGTGCCAATGGCTGTGCAGAGCAGTCAGCCCCCAGGCAGGGTGGCAGTGCCCCCCTGCCCCACCTCTAGCACAGAAGTGGGACCAGGGAGTGAGGCAAGAGCCCAAAGGGCACCCCAAGGCAGCCGACCTCTGGCCCTGAGGAATCAGCTGCTCTTCAGTTAAGTTCTTCCCACCCCAAGAACACTAACTCCCAAAAGCCAACTTCAGGGTTTTACCAGCTTAGCTTTTCAGAAGCCATTTAACACCAGAAACAGCTTTCTAAGCACTCCTTTCTTTCTCCCTCAAAAGGCTTCACAGACCATCAGAGAGACAGAAGAAAATTTCCTCTCAGAATATGCAGTATTTTAAAAATACATGCATTTAAAACACAAAAATATTTTAAAAGAATTCCTAAACTGCAGTTTGTTTCACATGAAGGGATTTATGTGTATCACAGAAACCACAGCTGTTAAAAGTGTCTGATACTCCATTTTTCATCTCATCATTATTCCTTCAGCAGTAATTCACAGTAACCACACTGTATCTTATCTTAATGCTTGGTAAGAATTTCTGAAGTACTAATTTACACAAATTCTACTTAAGGCAGCTATTACCATCTGCATATCAGAGATACATAAATCACAGCTGCCACACCACTGCATGACACTGGAGTCACATAAACAGCATCTTTCCCAAGTTGCCTTTCTAACCCTAAATATGAATGTCCTCAGAAACACCAAGCAGAATGGTGTCCTCCTCCATAACCAAGCATGCCGTACACTACTTTCGCAATGGCAAGCACCAAGTTACAGTACAACTGGCCTCAGTGAGATACACATTACTTTGACTTCTATACATATGCTTAGCACTTGCATTCAATGGTGTGGGCTGAAGCGCTTGAAAAACAGCATAAATCTAAAACTACTCACCACATTTAGCATGAATGGGGTCTTTGAAGGTTTCCAAGTCAAACTTGTTTTGGATTCAACAACTAGCTCTTGGAAGAGCTAACAGCAGCACCTTTCTTATGTCTTTGCAACTGGGATGGCCATGCCTTCAGTCAATCCCCAAACCTTCATTTTACAACCTCTCCCAGCTTCTCTGCCTTAAATCTTCAGTAAGAAAAATAAAAATAGAAACATAAATAAAAAAAAAGAACTTTTACATTATGAAAGAGCTTGAACAGAATATCTCAATATTAATGCTTTTAAAAAGTTGAACAGGAAATTCATGAAAAGCAATCCTTAGCCACGACCATTTTGTGGTTTTCATTTAAAAGTACTGCTGTATGAACTTCAACCAGATTTCTTACTGCACGTACTTCAGGGTATCAGGTAACTTTTAGGAAAGTCATTGCCTCTTTTCACTTACGAACACGAAAAAACTTAAACTTTCAAGAAAGTCTTGTCATTTTAACTTAAAGAGCCCCACTCAGCACCACGGAACATTTCTCCAGCCTCTCGCATGGCAAACAAGCTGGCGGGCTTTCCCCTCCTTCATAGCCAAAGAGATCCCTGATGAGATAAAAGGATGATGAAACATGTAAGCAGCATCAATCAAGGTCTAGACAGCTCCTCTCTACGCAACTCTTTCTGGTTTCCATACCATGGTAAGACCACATTGAGGGTGTCGAAGGCAACTAAAGGCAATCTAGAAAACCAGAATGCCCCAGCAATGGGAGTTCAGGAGCCCAATGCAACTGGACGTGTCTGCAAATCCTGCCAGGAGCATAATGGCTGCTGTCAAACTGGGTATCCTCACAAGGCAAAGAGGAAATGCTCCCGAGCACGTTACTGAATGCCCGTGTCAGGTCAGGCTGGCAGGCTGCTAAATCTTGTATAAGTTTTTAAACAACCTGTTTGTTGGCTAGTCTTTCTAAGCAAAACAGTCTGGCACTGACTCGAGGTTATTTTTGAAGTCTTTTCTTGTCTTAACCATCTCTAATAAAAGAAGAGCTGAGCTGCAAGTAAATGACTGACCAGCCAGAGGCATTTCCCTTCTGCCAATTCCTGGATGTCACATGAACCCTACAGATGTATCTACCATGCTAGTTATAATCTACATGACTAAGCTTGCAGCTGGCACTCATAACACCCATGCCAACAACTGAGGTGGAGAAATCTCTCTAGGGGCTAAGGAAAATGATGCCTTAGTGACACCTACACCTCAAATCTATGATTCAGTAAGAGGAAAGACACATATCTATTGTACTATCAACTGCACAACATTACTCAAGCCACCTCCCTCCACTTTTCCCCCAAAATGCACTAGCACAGTCACCAAGTACTTAACATATGCAGGGATCTTTACATAAACTAGACTTTAGAGCATGTCTTAAATCCCCCAAGCACTACCGACATAGACAGATCCTTTCACGATTAAGCAAAATGTGGTTACATTGGGAACTGAAAGCAGGCACTTTCTTGGCACCAATCAACAGCACGCATACTTTGTTTTCTATGTCTTGCAACATAGTTGCCTTAGCAACACATATTATCTTATTGGTCATCAAATACTATTTTTCTATATAATGTGAGGTCTATTCCACAATAAATTGTTTTTCTAACTAAATTTTCCCCAAACTATGCTAAAAACCCTAGTTAAGTTAGGCAGCTTGATATGACCAGAGGGTTTAAAAAGTAAATGAAGATAACAGAGATCTTAAAAGTTTTTAATATTTTTCCAAAACAAATCAGAACTCATCACCCACATTGAACTTTCCCATCCATCTGAACTTGGAGGAAAAAGCTGTACAGCAACAAAGGTTTCACTCATCTTTCTCTGTATTTCTGGTCACACAGCGACACAAGCAATGCTACTACAGGCTGCACATGGAGGAGGGAGGTGTTCTGTCCTGACTGAAGTTAAAAGGCACACCTACACCAAAAACCCTCAAACACCACTGCAAGTTTACATTTTCTTCGGCAGAAAGCAAAACTCAAAGAGTGAGAGAGAAGTTTATGGCCTGACCCACCAAGGCAGACTGGAATAGGCCCACATGACACATGGGCTTACACCTCCTCTTGGCTCTGTGCCACAGCTTCCCTGCCTCAGCCCTCCTTTAATCATGTACAAAACCCATTAATAAACTTCCATGGCTGTGCTCCTCCTACCTTCCACTCACTGCCATGCACTTCCTGAATGCTGCTCTACATCAAATCCACTGCAGTCAGCTTTGAGTCCAAACACTATTCTTGCTCTAAAGACACACTACTTGTCAAAAGTTAACATTTTCAACTAAAGAACATCCTGACCTCTGTATTTCACTAGTCTAATTCAGTCTCCAGTTTCTCCTCAGACAAGCAGTTACCCTTGATTCTTGAATATATATCAATTTTAAAGAAGCACCAGCTGAGCCATCAGGACTAATGGCACACATGAAAAACAGTATCCTGAAATTACAAAGGTCACACTGTCTGCCAGAAAAAGTATCAAAAAAATGCTCCAACTTAGAAGCTGTCAGCCTAAAGCCAAACCAGCTTAAGAGTCAGAGACTTTAAGCAAAAGCGAAGCTGTCTCTGGCTTGTGCTCTTCAAGATGCAAATGTCCCAGCATCAAGACGTTGCAGTATCTGGGGAGGGAGAAGGCATAAATTCATAGAACAAAGTGACAGGCTTTTCAAACATCATTCAGGCCTCACTTGGATCAGAATGAAGTACTTCAGCCCATCTATCCCATTAGCATTAGCAGGCCAAATTCAAAGTTCTGCAGGCATTAAAGTAGTGCTTAAAATACAAAAGCAAAGCCAAAGAATCAGACACTGCTAAGCAAAACAGACAAAATCTTTCTCTGGCAGGTAAAAATATTTTTCCAGAACATCAAAATCCCTGTTGTAACTTACTAACATCATCCCAAGCCATTCAGATCCAAAGGTCTTTAAAGATCTTGGAAACAACATCGTTTACAGAATTAACCATGCACAATGTCATATTTAACTTCTGGTCATAAGCAATCCTGTTCACAGTCTCATCTTATTCCAGTTCCAACAGGTTACTTAAAAATAAGATATCATACACCATTAACAAGGGTGGCAAAAGCCTTCCTTGAGAGAATAAAAACATACTTCTTACGCTGTTCTTTGAGTTTAACACAGGACAGAGCTTACCACTTGAATAAAAGGTTCACCAATGACTATATATATATATATATAATCTCAAATTGATGCCATTAATATTTTAAATACAGTATTTAGGGAGGCCATCCCTCATAGTTGCTCTAATATTGTCCCTGTCTACTTTACAGAGCCATCTTCATTTGCTATGCAGGTCTGCAAGGAACAAGAACAGACACTACTTGGATCATGATTCCCTGTCTTTATGGGATGGAGATAGAATAAGCAGCTCCTAACTCACCTACCATGAACTAGGGAAGGGTGGTAGCAGGACAACTTTAACACTGCTCCTAGGCCTGCTCACCCTTCCTCAGCACTATGTTCAAAGATACAATCACTTACCCACAATAGCACTACACTGACGTTTAAAAAAAAATCAGGGAGGGAGATGGTGTTTGGCATTTTAAAGACTACCATGAAATACAAATGAAGCCCCAAACCAGGAAGGGCAGGGGGGACAGTCACAGACTTCAGGTTGCACACAACCTACGAACTAAATTCAGATAACAATAGTGTTTAATAAATAGAAATGCACTATGAAGCCTTCTGTATTCAACATACTGTTATGTATGCAATAAAGTTCTTGCCAAAGCCTTTTCAGCAAGTAAAGAAAAATCAAAATTCTGCTGATGCTTTCTGAATCCACTTCCTAACAAGATCTGAGAGACCAAACAGAAAGCTGCACCCAGAGTGTGGGAAACTACACAGGCAGGATCAGCCCAGGAACTACAGAGCACTTCTCCCCTTTCCCAGGCAGAGTAAGCCAGTCCAGCCATACTAAGAGCCAGTTCCAAAGTCAACTAGCAAAGCCTTGCTTCAATCAGCTTTTCCAGAGCCATGAGCATAAAGAGGAGTACTGTATGACTTCAGAAAGAGCATGATAAAAAAAATGGAAAACTGTGGTGGAGCCAAAAAAGAAACTGAGAAAGACCAGAGAAAATTAAAGCCAAGAAATCCCACAAACACAGAAATATACCCCAAAAAATGCTGGGTACTACTTGGGGCAAAGCCCAAAAAGCCAAAGCACATGTAAAAAAGGAGGAGCCTTATACTGAGTTAGGCTTAAAATTATCTCATTATCAAAAAAGACTCACTTTTTCCTAGACAAGACTTTTACAGTAGGCTATATCATGGCTGGGTACATCTAGAGATCTGTAACATCTCCTTTAATACCAGCAAGATTAACATTTTTTTTACACATTCCTAATACTTCTGGTTGCCAAAGTTTTTGGGGCAACACCCCATAACTAGTCTTCCCCAGCCTACAGGGGTCCTTTGCTCTTCTATTATTTCCCCTTTAGCCACACCGTTAAGTGTTTTGTAACTCTAATGACCCACTTTTCTAGTTTAGCATTTTCCACTTCATACCATAAGAAATGTTTTATTAAAGACCAGATAAAGTCAATATATTTACCCTAACTCACATTTTAAGGTAAGAGTGGGCAAGGAAAAAAAAATAAACAAAAACAAATAAAACAAACAAAGCAGTCAAATGACCATTTACTCTGGCACAGCCTGCCCAGGGATAGATTTATGGTGCATTTTGTCCCATCATCCATTCATAGTTTTAATTACACTTTCCTTTAATAAGTTTTAAAACTTTACCTATCAAAAGATTGTTTCTCCTGTAAACATCCAATACTGCTTCAAACACACCAGGCCTGTTACCATTTAGGAAAATAGCTTATGCACATGTTCATATTCTATTAGAACCAAAACCACAAAACATGCAAAGAATCAAAACACAATACTACATTGCTCAGGGCAGAAATTCAAAATCTGTTGAAAAACAACCCCTAAAAAAAAAAAAACAAACA
The DNA here is from genome assembly GCA_032466535.1 of Forpus xanthops. Taxonomy (NCBI): domain Eukaryota; kingdom Metazoa; phylum Chordata; class Aves; order Psittaciformes; family Psittacidae; genus Forpus; species Forpus xanthops. The sequence continues at coordinate 13,617 of JASSUY010035025.1, read as the reverse complement.
AACAAAAAACCAAAAACCACACAAAACCACCCCAAAAAAAGTTCTTTCACTAACATGAAATGAGGCCACTAAATTTAAGGAAGTTCTCATCTCTCATAGCATGAGAATTAATTCAGCAGAATAAAGCTCTACTGGTTATATATTCCAAGTTAATGTTCTATATGCTGAAGGCTTCCACATACATGCCAGTCTTAAGAGCAGTCAGTCAGAAATGCACATAAAAAAATCCCAAATATTATTTACACTACACATGTTGGGATGCTCAGGCAATGTGTAAAACCCCTCTCATATCACTGAGAAGCATAACATACATTTAATTAAACACCAATAGAGTTTGTTAATGATAATACCATGATCCCAAATCTGGTGGTTGGCCTAAAAGAAACAGAAGAGCAATTAAGTGATACACACAAAACTAGGCTGTAGGCTAAAGGATTTGTTTCCTCTTAAGAAGAAAAAGACAGAGGGAACTAAATTATGATTACCAATGACTATTCAGACAGGAAGATCCCTTCTAATAAAAGCAACCTGGAAGAGCCTGATATACTATCATCACTTCTAGCTCCTGTAGAAAATAAATAAAAAAAAAGACTAGTGGCTTTTGTATCACCAAATGACCTCAGAAAATGAAAATGGCAATTATTCCTCATTGAAAAAAAACTCATTTTCAGGGGGGAGGCAGAAAATCAACAACTGGAAACACCCTGTTTCTCACCTTTCTTTTTAAGGCACTTTGGGACAATAATCCTTTTGATTCAGAAGGGGCACCAGAGGCCCATGGAAGCAAACAAGGTGCACACTCCCAAGCCCCAAAGGCCTGACATCCCAACTGAAACATGCCTAGCACAGGCTTCATCAGAATACCTTTTTCTGTGCTTGTGACACAGGCAGGCAGTCAGTCATCATCTCACAGGAGTAAAATCCAAAACATGCTGCTTGCCTGAAGAGTGACAAGGGGCTTCCTCTGGCAACATGACCATTACTGAAGTGTAAACTGCATCTGAAGTTTTTAGTGCAAAAAAATTAACACAGCTAAAGAAATTTACATCTCATGATCAGTATTCTGAGGGACTGTCACATTGCCTGTCCTTTGTGCCTCTTGTGTTGGTTCCTCAGATGTAAAGCCAGCCTTGGTCTCATCTGATAGAGGACAACTCTACACCAAAGAGGACAGCAGGACTTCATCTGCAAAGCTGAGGAGCAGGTCTGACATCACACATCAGCTACCTCATGATAGCATAAAGTACCATAACAGACAAGGCTGAGAGCATCACCGCAGTGCAGACTTCGGCTGACCATTCTTAAGCCCATTTCTGCACCACTTCTGCAAGTTTCTTGGTCCCCATAAGACGTTATTATAGGTCACACCTCTGAGCAACCTAACTGTGATTGTTACAATACACTGAGGAACGGAGGAAGCTTTCTTCACAGAGAGCTTGAGCACAGTGGCAGAACATAGCATCTACCTACATAACTTCATTTAGGATGCACAAAAAAGAAGTCAAGATAAGACTTATTGTCCTCCCTTTTCTCCTTCCATAGTGGCCTGTGATTCATTTCTGAATGACAAAACTTCTTGTTTCTAATATACATTAAATGTTTACACTTGCCTGACATCCTGTCAGCATGCCATTTCTTAACTTTCTATTTAAAACATATAATTAAAATCTGCCAACCCCATTCTAAGATTATAAATAGTTTGTGCTTTACCTTTGGTTTTAAGAAAAAGCTTGTTTTAAACAGATTTTCTTTTTTTTTTGTTATACTATGAAATAGCAGTGAGCATGTAGAAGTCTCCTAAACCTTCTCCTGTTCAGAAGCAAGAAAGCAAATTTCCTGATATTAGGTCCTAAAATGAGCTACCTTTCTACAGTAACAGTTCACTTTCTGAAGCCATCTCTGGTGCCTCTTAACATAACAGTGCTACTGTTAGACTTACCAATTGAGCTGCTTTTTTCCCTTTCTTTAAATATCTGCTTCTATTATTTTTCTTTAACTAATAGCCCATGCTGTTATTTTACTGCAGTGCTCTGCCTCTGTCAATATTCAGTAGCCACCAATTTCCTTCAACTGCATTACTCTCACATTGCAAAACTGAGAGGTTCTCCACAACTGAAGGTACTTTAGAGGAACAGATTTGCTTTAAGTTTAAGCATTTCATTGAGCTAGTTATGCTTTCTAGTTATGGCTAATAAGTATGAAAACACCCATTTCAAGAGCACTAATAATTTTACTACTATTTCTTTATGGTGTGCAGATACTTTCTGCTTCTGATGGTATTAGCCTCTGGCAGAGCAAAGTATTCATGTGTATACTGCTCTCCTTGGAAGAAAAGGTTCTTTCACCCACGGCTTTGAGAGTAAGAAACACAGCAGACCTATGAGCCCAACACTACTCTGGAAAACACTACTTTTTAATCATCTATTTTTACCAACCAGCTGTGGCCATTTGATAAGCTTAGCACACAGGCTGTCTCAAGGCCTTTTAAAGCTTTCTGTCACACTGTGAAAGCCTTTGAGTTATTATTTCTAATTCAAAAGCATAAACTAAGTGTTAAACGTACTACTATATTAGGAATGGCCAAGAAAACACAAAGGAACATCACTTGTGTGTGAAACTCCTAGATCCAAACTTCAGCTTCTGTGACACAAAAATTGTTTATTCCCAAATTAGGCACTTTTAAAGTATTTCAAGACAAACTCAGGTCTGTCCTTAAAACAGACAAGGGGAGAAAAGAAAGAAGCCTAGAAAACATTAAGTGGGTTTATGTCATACTTAGTACAGAGCATGCTTCCCCACTGCTCCACGGAGTTTTATTTCAAGGTTAGTACCTAATCCCATGCCAGCGATTTAAGCTTATTTTACTACTGCGTTTTGCAGCCCATTTCATCATCTAACTCCTCTGAGTAATTAAAATTCTGCTTCATCTATTTATGTGCTAGCTCCTGCCTCCACCTGAGCCCTTTAGCAAGCGCCTTTCCTGAGCCAGCCTTTAGGAGCATCAGAATCTTCATTCTGGAATCACACGGTATGTGCGTCACTCTCTTTAGAGCATCTCCTCTGTTAGTTTTTAAAATCTACACAAATACAGCTTAATCCTCTACCATGATGGATCTAGAATTTCAGCATCTCCTTTCAAGCTCACCTTCTGCAAGGAGGCTTCACATCATGCCACAGCAGCACATTGCATATACCCATGCCAAAAATATTTGTGTGCATTTTCAGTTCAAAGAGCAACCCCAAAACGGGGAAGAAAGCCCAGCTCACTGCTTGAATGCTGGCTGCTCGAAGAAGAACCTCTCAAGCATTCGCAAAAAGCAGCAGGAAAAGCTTGAAACACGTTAAAATCACATACCAAGCAAAAACATCCTACAAGAGCCCAATGCTGCCATGCAACCAGTATCCACCCCATTTAGTTTGCAAGGACTAACAATACTAGTGCAAGCATCAGCATCCTGTGAATCTTCCATCCCTGTACAGCAGCAAAAGCAATACAGGCAGCAGAAGCTAAGGCTCAGCACTAGTAAGGTCTGAAGTTGGATCAGTCACTTGGCATTTCCTGTATCAGCTCCACACTGTCCACTCCTGATTTTATTGCTGGCATGCTGTGTGGCTTAGCAATCATATTTTAAACCTTGGCACACACTTAAATGATTAATAAGAATACTTAAATAATCCACAGATTTAAAACATCCTCAAGACTTACAGAGATGAACCTTAACAGCTTTCTGGGAGTAATAGGATGTATCAGGCCAAAAATTAAAGGGTTACAAACTCAAAATTTCCGATTTCTAGCAGAAGCTCTTATTTCTTCATTTAAGTCCTAGTGCAAACTGGAATACCGTCAATCAGATCGAGTGCTATTTTTTCCAGCTCTATATTTACACTTGAGGGATTATGCAGAAGCACAGAGCAGAAGCAGAGAAGCCAGACAAATGCCTTGACATGAACCTTTTGGGAGGGTTCAGAGAAGTTTGGGTTATCAGTCTTCAAACAGGTTATCAAAGTGGTACACATCTAGACATCCATGCGAACTCAACGCTATTTAGGAAGATAGGTTTTACCTTGTACTTGCACAAAAACTTGGACAAGCATTGCGGGGAAAGTGGGTTTCTCTTCTGCTGTGGAAGGAGATGCAGCTGAAGAATTTCAGCCTCAACCATGTAAAATTAGCTATTTATTTTGGGTAAGTCCCACAACATGTTTTCCGCCCAGCTAGCACTCCTACCTGCTGGGAAGCAGCAGTTGACCAAAGCACTGTGCTGCAGAATGGCAAGCAGCCAGCTGCCAACTCCTGTGCCTCTTCCCCTGCCGCATCTCCCAGTGTCACCAGAGACACTGAGACCCAAAGAACACTTCTTACCAGCAAGGTGTGTTGCAAATTTAGGGTATCACAATAACAACATGCTGTGAGGCTGCAAAGACACATTTCCCACAGACCACTTATGCAGTTTCCTCACCATCTTTATCTCATTAGGACACATCTATATTTGTTTTTAAGAAAGACTTACTTGGTCTCTAAATGCTCATATGCCTCTACTGTCAGTTTCCTGTAGTTCGGCATATATAAGACCAGTATGTTCACGCAAGTTTAAATTCATACTTGTGTCAAAAGGAAACACATAGGACATTTTACTGAAAAAGTTTAGTCATAGCAAGAATGGCAAAAAAAATGCAGTTAGCTGAATGCTGATGTAACAGCATGCAAAGATTATAAAAATAATGTTAAAACGCATTTATATAGTCAAGTATGGTTTGCTAGCAGGTCTTGCATGGGCTTAACTAACAGCATGTTTAAAGCCAACATTGCTTTGTCACAAAGTTATTTCAATATCCCTGGGTAGTCATCTTACCAGCTTACAAATTCATCTAGGAGCTAAATCCAACCTCAGACATTCCTGAGGAGCAAACATCAACTAAAAACATTTCTTTTTACTGCTTCTCTATTCAAATACATGGGTGTTGTCAAACAACCTCATTATATTTGGTAACCTTAAGCTAACAAACCTCAAACTCCTCAAAAAGGAAAAAAAAAAAAAAGCCAACAAAAACCAACTCAATCTTTTTGCCTGGATAGATGCAGCTTTCCACATACAGACATGTTATGTTAAACCACTCCCTTTACTGATAGTTTTCACCTTGTTCCCTGAAGTGTGGTGGGAAAAAACAGGGGAGGAGGAAGGCAAACAGAAGCCCACAGGCCTCTAAGTAATAGTCATTTCCCAAGCAGGTAATTCCCCCTGTCTTTCAGAGTCAAGTGAAATTACCTTCATAACCTTTCCCTTAACCTATCCAAATAAGTATACACTGGTAAACACCAGCATATGAAGGTCTCTGCAGTACGGCAGAGGAGATGGGAGAGCTGCAGAAAGAAGACAAAGGAGATGAAGGTGGGACAAAGACTAGTGCTCTGGTATGGTCCCTCTATGAGCACTGAATTTCCTTTCCCAAGCCACATCAGCTCCACATCGCCTCTCTTCCTCCACAGAAATCAGGTACTCACTCCATCACTGCAGCACTGGACTCATCTGTCCTAGCTGAAGGGCTTCTCCCCAGGTGTTTCAAGACATTAACACAGACTTCAGACATTGCTGTACAGCAACACAAACTTTACCTGTTGTCTGTTCCTACATTTTCCTGTGTCAGAAAAAAAGAAAACCAGCTTTATACATCCAGGAAAAATAGCAATTTAAGCTTTTAAAAGGGAAGAAAAACATCAAGAAACTTTTGCATAAATTGCTTTCATTCCTTTGGAATACTTAACATCATTCCATTAAAGGGAGTTACCAAAATGTAACTCTGCCCTAATACTTTCACCCTTGCGGCTCGTTCTGCTGACCAGCATCTCTACAGAGATAGAATACATCCAGTGCCAGCCATTTCAGAGGCAACAGAAGTGTCCCATGACAGAACTGCTGGCACATCCCTGCCACGCTGCTCCACCTGGGTGCCTGGCTCAGGCACACCATATGCTCCCCAAAGAGCATCCTTCACACCCAGATGGGTGTCAGGCAAACAATCACATGGAGATCCGGTCTCTCCTGCTCACGTTTGAGGCACACAGGATGCCAATGAGACAAAATCATCACACAAAGCTGGAGGTTTCTTTGATACCATGTGCATCACAAACACCTGGGTTCCCTATTGTACTTGCTACCAGATGAATATTTCTGTATGTTCATACATTGTGCCCTATATGCATGTATCTTCAACACATTTAAACTACCTAACTAAACTATCTTTCTGTTATGCTGCACTTAAATCCCAATTTAAACCAGCAGGCACAAAGCTCTCCATGTGAGAGCAACTCTCCTCATTTCTCTTCCTTCAACTACCTTTCATCTTTCATGCTAGTTCTCTGCTCACCTTCTTCTATAACTGCACAACTCAAAACCTTGGTAAGAAATGTTCCCTCCTAATAATCCTCTTTGCAAATAGAATCCACAAGGCAACAAAAGCAATTAATTAGTTTTCATATTTACCCAAACATCTGCTTACAGTTCCTTATAACGACATTACATATTAAATACATAGGATGGCTTACTGTCAAACTTCTCATTTGCTGAATCAGGCAGCTGGCCAGTAAACAGCCTGCAGCATCTCCCTCCAGCCCATCTGAGAAACTATATTTGTGAGGTTTCCAATAAAGGCTTAACTAATTTGTGAATATTATTCACACCAAATTATTGTCATTAATACCTGTTTTGAGGGTTTTCTACCCCAAGAACACTACAAAAGAATGACATGTTTCTACAACTGCTACAAAATAGGTAAACATTACGGTAGTTTCTTCTTTTCAACCAAGTTAATTCATAAAGGCAGGGAACTTCTAGTGCCTGCCAGCTTCCTTCCCTCTGGAATCTGCCCTTTATAAACAATAATTATACCAGGAAATCTGCCTCCATAACCAGCTAACAAACACTGGAAAGAATCAGTTGTGACTAAGCGTTCTACGCATTTTAACATCAATATCAAATCCAAGCACATATTCTACACTTGAAATCTGCAGTAGTGGCTTAGAAATGTTCCTTTTGGTGCCTTTGAAAATTAAACTGCACTTGCATTAAGAAAAACCAAAACAACCCACAACTTCAACAAAAGATTTAAACACACTGTAAAACTGCTTAAAAGCCTATCATAGCAAAGCATATCTAGTGCTTCCAGGAGGGTTTTCCCAAGGGCAGGCACAGCTGATGGGATATATTACCTGGGATGCAATATAATCCAGCAAGAAAGACAAAAAAAAAAGATTTCTGTTAGACTTCTACAGACCAAAAAAAAAAAAAAAAAACAAAACAGCCAAACAGTAAGAACCAGAAGACTAAATCAGTGGGTTATGACTCTATTTTGGTGTAGCTACAGGAGGACACCACCGAGACTTCAGCAGAGGTTTTTAAATTGTGAAGTCCAAAAGATAAAACTGTCAAATATAAGCCTGCCAGGAGTTTGCTTAAAGTACTTTCCAGCAGCAGCACTATTCAGAAGTTAAAACAAATGAGGATTACAGACACTTGCTATCTAGTATTGAAATCAGAAGCAAAAAATTACATATTTTATTTTGTAGCAAGCCTTCCTCTGACACATACTATTCTTCTTAATGCACTATTACTCAAGTTAGTTTATATTCTGAATATCCTAGAGTAAACCGCATATGACTTTATGCATCCCACTTCATTCATCAGATCAGCGTGCAGTACCAAATGCAGTGCACACTACTGACAAAGGCAGAAATCTGAATCTACTTAATCATCTTAATTGTTATGCAGACCATTTTAAAAAGGCACTAATCAGTGTTATACACAGATGCAAAGTTTGTTCAGCAGTAAAAATCACCATCTAAATGCTTACCCAAACACATAGCACATACTCAGGGGAGACAGAAGCTCAGCACATTTTAGTTAAGAAAATGGATTTGATGGTAGGAGACTTAACTTAGATGTTCACCTCAGATCTTAAGCTAAATCAAGTCTGATCTTTTAAAGCATAAAACCCCCATCACACAAGGTCTGCTCATCATCCTGCAGGTGATGGAGGCCAGTTCTCATGGCAGACCCCTACATGCATTTCCGGTCACCTCACTGGGGGATCTGCCATTAAGCCCTTGGCCATCCGCTTACACAACCACAACCAAGACCTCTCAGATGAGGCAGAGCTAAACCAGCATCCATTAGCAATCCCAGGGCACTTTCTGCAGTGCTTCAGTCAAATTCTCCTGCCAGCGCTCTGCAACCCACCCACTTGAAATATCCTTCACAGAAGGTGAATAGAAAATGGCTGCTGAGCCAGCACAGTCTGTACAGAGAGAAACCCTCTCCAAGTTCTTCAAAGCTACCAAACGTGAACAAGGTACACCCATTCATTCTGACATATCTTCCAAAGAGACTTTCAACAAAGCTCCTTAAGAAAAACTACAGGCTTCTTAAGGAAACTAAGCAGACAGAGGTAAAACATCCTATGTGGAGAAACAGATAGTTGAAAAAACAGAAGCTGGGTAAGGATAAGAGTAAACGTGCTCTTCCTGGGGTGAACAGAGGTGATCAATGAAGTTTGGCAGAGACCCATGCTCAGACTTTGGCCATTTGACACATTCATGTGGGACCAGGAAAGGGGAATAAGCAGCAAGTTGAGGAAGTCTGTTGATGATAAAAAGATGTAGTGGTAGCCAGGCCAAGATGTGAGGAATTCCAGACAATCATGGGAGTCTGAATTAACAATACTGCAGAGGAAAGCTAATAAAATAAACACAAGAAATGTAAGAGGTTGTGCATGGGAAAGACACGATCATGGCTACATGTAACTAAGGGATTCCAAACTGACCATACTCCTGAGCAACACCTTGACATTACAATTTTACAGATTCATGAACTTTACTCACTAGCAGTCAAAAAGCAAATCAAACATTACAAAAACCTTAAGAAAGCAAGCAAAATATGGTTATGCCATTGTATAGGCCCAAAGCTCACCTACATATTGAAAACTGTATACAGACCTGATCTTCCTGTCCTAAGAGGACACACAGAACCAAGTCAGACTCCTGGAATAGGATGCTCATGGTCAGGTCAAAAGCCAACTTGATGAGGAAGACAGAGGCCCACAAAATCATGAGTGGCACAACATAGAATCATTAACCATCTCTACCACAGAAGAGGTAAGAGCCACCAAATGAAGGAAACCAGCTGAGAACAAGTAGAAGGAAGGAATTCTTTAACACAGCCAGAAGCAGACTCACAGACAAGCAGCATTCCTGACCAAAGGCTGTAGAGGCTGCAATGAGGTCCCAGAGGGCTTTAAGCAAGTCTAAACAAGCATTTGGAACTGAAAGGCACCAAATGTTTTGAGATACAGAAAGGTTGCACCCATCTCTGGCAACCCCAAGCTGAGAACAGCCAAAGGCTCCCAGAGCATCTATAGAAGATGTTTTGAATAAGATCACCCTGCTCTTATTTTTCCCTGGGCATTTGCTTACAAGGAGAGGAAAATAAAATAAAATAAAAAAAAACAGTTGCAGAGAACAACAGATCACAAAGGGAGTAGGCTAAAGGGGAAGGGTTAAAAAAATATAGGAAAATAAAGCAGGACATCACACAGAGCAACCCAACAGCACCCTCTGCTTCTTAAAGCTCTGGGGACTGCAGTGATAAATCCTCTGCCCAGACCCATAATGAGACAAGAAAAGAGAAACAGGCATAGAGGTTCTGGGACCTTGCTCATCAAGTCTGGTGCTCATTAGCCCATGGAGCTGCAGCCAGCTCAGAGAGGCAGGAGGAAGCTGGCAAGAAGATCCCATTTCTTAAGGCGGCAGATAGGAAAGCTATACATTAAGAAAACATCCATAAGCTGACAGAGAAGCTTTGGAGGAGCCAGAAGAGGAACTGGAGCCTCATGCATTAGATGTACATGGACCAAGGTCTCCTTTTAACTGCAGAAGAGGTGCTAGTCACAGAGTCAATGAAGCACATCATAACTGCACCCATTTTCACCTCTCCTCAATTACTTTTCTTACATTTGATTTCAGCTGGCAATAAGCCTGAAGTATAAGTCAGCCTGCAGCTCCTCATGCCTCCTCATAGCACAGGGCACCCATTTTCAGACACAGGGCAAGGAAACAACGCAGAAGCACTTAGAGGCATCTCTGAGGTGCTCCTTGGAGGTAAAACCAACCACTACATGGCTTGCTTGAGTCCTGTGCAGTACACACAGCTAGAGACTGGTTTGGCCCATCACAGCTCCTCTTTTATTTCTATACTTATTACACCTCTCAGAAGCGGTCAGGTACCACTAACAGCCACAGGACCCATGATATAGCACCCGCAGCTGGTTGTATTCCATATTGCACATTCAGTACTTTTAGAACCAACTACAGACTTCCATTTCAGTTCAACTACTGCAACCACCACACTAGATAATTCAGCTGCTCTGTGTAACAGCAAATGACACAAATCCTATGCACAACTAGGCTTGTTTTCATATGTGCTTTAAACTTCATTTATTCCAGTCCTCCAGTCACAGCATAGCTTGGAGCACTGATCTCAGTTCACACCATTTAGGTGTGCTGTACCCCCAAACCCTCCTTTTTTTGAGAGGATTTATGAATTACTTCAATAGAGGAAAAAAAAAAAAAAAAAAGGTTTTCTGCAGTTCATTTTTTAACCTGCAGGATAATAAGCTCAAGCAGCTCACACACGTGAACATAGTCTCCTTTTGTACATTTCTGACTTAAAGGAATTTCTGCGTCATTAGATGTGACTGCAAGCTAACACATTATTTTGGAAGGGGGGGAACACATCAAGTAACTTTTCAGAAACAAAACATTTCAGAAAGTGGCCGCTAATCATATCACAAACCTTTCACAAACTGTAAAGCAAGCATTTTGTTTTTCTGCAAGATTTAAAAAATAAGAAACATTAGCACAGAAAATCTATTTTCAGTTAACTCGGGCATATAGAAAAGCTTTTCCTGAGTCACCAAGCCTCATCCCCTATTGAAACAGCCAGGCATGTGAAATAAACCTCCTCAATATATCCTCAAAAGCCCGTTAGAGGGCTTGCTCCCACTTCTCTCATTTCAAGATTGTTCTAGAACCACACTCCATTTAGTGAAGGAACTGTCTAAATTCCAGCTTAAGTTCATTCATGCCAGTTTATATCCATTTGTTCTTTTGCAAACAGCGTTCATCCCTTTCTAGTGTTTAGATCCCTGCTGTATTTGCAGACTGCAATCATATTTCCTCTCAGGCCTCATTTGCTAAGCTAAACAAGCCATGCTTTTCTCGCCTCCTCTGGGAAACTTGGCACTTCTGTTCCCAGTCCCTCTTTGCATCCTTCCCACCTGCGGAAAGGGGGAGAGCACCTGTGCCTGGCAATTCCCAGGAGCTCACACCCATCCCATCACATCTCCTGCCACTACCCTGGTCTAACATGCTCCACCATTGCCTTTACTTTCTCCATGGCAGCAGACAGCAGCAGCTTGGTAGGCAACAAGCTAGTGTACCCAGCACATCTCCTGCTCTGCTGCTCCCAACAGCAGAGCTCCTTGCTTGCAGCAGGGAACAAAGGCAAGATCTTGTCTTCTACTAGCAAGGGATGCACATATGGTACGGTTTGTTTTCAGCACAAATTATTTGTTCAAATATGACTGCACAACCTAAGTCAGAGCTTCCAAAACACATGGATCTGCTATCCTACAGAGATGTAAGCAGTTGATTGATTACTCACCATTTCCTACCAACCACCAGGTTTCCTTTTAGTTTCTCACAGCCTCTGCTCAAAAAAAAAATCCCTACAGGAGGCAACCTCCAGCAGTCAGATTCCTCCCTAATCAGCTCCTGAAGTCACCACTCTCTTCAGCTCAAGCCCAGTAGCAGCCCTCTCTAGGCTCCTCAGACATTTCCTAAGGAACCCACCATCCCTCCTGACCAAGGGCACAGCACAGTCCACCCAGTGCTCCACCAAAACCCAATTTTGTCACTGGTTCCCAGTATGGCTGCAGCACAGAAAACCAGAAACAGAACAAAAGAAATAATCCCAGTTCCCAAGTCATGCATCCCCTTGCCTGGAAAACAATTCCCTCACTGCTGTACTCTATTGCTTACATGCCTCTTTTCCCTGGGAATGGTACATTCACCTCTGCTATTTCAGAGCCAAGAGCCTTCCCTCTCATTACAACCAAGTAATGAATCCTTCATAACACACGAGCACAGTAGTCTCCAAACGTCAATTTCTGTTGAGTGGCCCAAAACCCCAAAAATACAAGCCAGAAAGTATTTCATCAAACACTCACCACTGAAAAGCAAGCACAAAATAACCCACACTCAGCATAGCTGTTCCAGACAAGGAAGTTAATCAGCCAAGATTTTGTCCCAAGGTCACAGTAAGAGGATGTCTCTCCCTTTAAGTGCTAGGACATCTGCACACTTATTTTAACCAAATGTAATCATGCAGGCAGAAAATAGTTTTAAACCTGAGACAGACAACTCATTCAGGCTTTCAGAAAGTACTGGATCATGAGATGGCAGGACGATGACATGTCAGATCTACAATGAATCGGATGAGCACACTGACGAGATGGAGGACACAGCAAGACTGCAGCACTTCAGCACTGACTGGTACACCTCAGCTTCTGGGGCAGTACAGCAGGTCTTCAGGGAAGCTTGCTGCTTCAGGTATTGAAACCTGTTTCAGGTACTGTTATTCTGCACTGCTTACTGCAGATACGCTTTATCCTGTATGACTACTACAGCACCCACAACACACAAAGCCTACCAGGCCAGCACCAGAGCAGGGCTAGATTTTTTTCTCTTGATTTTGGCTATTTTGTGTTTAAAGCAGATCTGCATTTATCCTCCCAGCCAAGAATTATAAACCACCATGAACTAGCAGTAAAGCAATGAAGGACAAGCACAAACCATTACACTTCCCATTTTATTTTCTCAGCCTGAATTCATTCTCTCTCTAGCCTCAACAGCCTCATTGCCGTTACGGGACCCAGGCGAATTCCTGGGAACTTCAAGTGGGATTAAAACGGGGTCCACGCTTTGTTCAGAACAGTATATTTTTGCGCACTCACATTTGCAACCCTCGAGTATGGCTTAATTACAGAGCTCAACTCTAACAGAATCACAGCAAAAAGATAAAACCTATTTCTACAGGCGCTTTTGCCACTTCAGATGCTTTTTTACCTCACAACCCCCTCGCCCTGCAGCAGAACAATACCCGCCGCCGTCCCTACGCGTCAGAAAGCCCCCGCTCTCACCGAGGCTGCAGCCAGCTCTCTGCAGCAGCGGCCCCAGCACCGCAATACAGCGGCGGAAGGCAGGCAACGGGAGCGGGACGTCGGGCCGGCAATGACACCAGGCATCCGCAGCTGCCCCGGCCCCGCACGCCCGAGGTCGGGATGAGCCGCAGCGGCCCCGGGCCTCGGCAGCTGAACCCTCGCCGGCCTGCTCTCCACGGTGACGGGCCTGCCGCAGCGGCGGCACCGCGGGGGGCCGCGCACCGGGGCCTTGCGGCGCGACACGCCGCGCTCCCTTCACCTTCCCCGCTCCCGTCCCGCCGCGGTACGTACCTGCCCGCCGCGCCTCTCGTCCCGGAGGCGCCCGTAGCTTACCGCGGGATGCGG